>JAGFNQ010001570.1:0-22122 GCA_024364735.1 Boesenbergia rotunda
TTAGCAACCCCACCTTTAGGTTTGAGTGTTGAAGAGCTGGCTTTGCCCTTGGTTTGGGTCTTACCCTTACTTTGGCTTCCACTTGCCCTTACCCTTGCCCTTTTGTACCATTAGGACGGTACTGGACTTGGCAGTGGTGAGATTAGGCTCAGCAGTTCTTAACATGTTGAGTATCTCGGGCAGTGGTTTGTCTAATTCGTTCATGTTGTAGTTCATGACGAATTGACGGTAACTCACGGCAACGATTGCAGGATCAGATCGGTAGCCAGCTCTTGGCCCAAAGGGAACCCCAACCTCTCGAGGTTCTCGACGTAGCCAATCATTTGGAGTGCGTGAGTTCCTACAGGGTTCCCTCTTTCATCTTGCATGAAAAGAGGGCCTGAGTCACTTCAAACCTCTCATGCCTTGCCTGCCCTTGATATAGTTGCTTGAGATGGCCAATCATATCAAAAGCATTCATTTTCTCGTGTTGCTTCTGAAGCTCAGGAGACATACAGCATAGCATTAGGCATGACACGTCTAACGCGTCATCTAGATGCTTCTGATGAGCATCTCTAACACTACGAGCGGCAGAGGCTGGTGGTGCATCAGGAACTGCTTGCTCCAGAACGTACAGCTTACGTTCCTGCGTGAGGACTATCCTCAGATTCCTGTACCAGTCCAGGAAATTAGCTCCTAGGAGCTTGTCCTTCTCAAGAACAGATCGTAGAGAGAGAGTGTTCGTGTTTGACATGGTAATCTACAACATAAAATGCAGAAAATAAATATCCACCATTGTATCATATTTTATTTATCATTTAACTAGGCCTTTAATTAAATGATGCTCCCACTGAATTATAGGGCTTTGGTAGAATCGAGTCATAGATGTGGTAAAACCACACTACTAGATCCACACCAACTAACTATAATTCTCGTAGGTCAAGATCCACATCATACTACGCCTTGAGTTAGCTTTGGCTAAATCGCCCAAGACTTAGTATGATCGGTAGGTACTAATTACCAATTACATCTCTATGCAACTCTTGTTTATAGGATCAAGAATTAACATTTATGAATAATCTTGAGTTAGCTTTGGCTAAATCGCCCAAGACTATTGATAAATGCGATCTTGTCCTACCTTTCCAACTATTGGAGTATGCCTATAGTTAGGCTCGATCCAATTGAGCTAACTAGTTACTCAATCTAATTGAGCTCAATCTAACCCAAGCGTGATAGGCGGGACCAAGGTTGTCCCTCCGCATCCCACCACGATTAAATGCATTGCTCTGCTTTGGCAGATTCAACAATCGCATATGATCGTGGTAGTGATGGGTATCAAGGCTCGTTAGGCATATACGAGTTGATTTCGATTTAGATCTAATCTAATCGATGATGTGCATCGTATTTAGGCATTTATTAAATCTAATTTAACCTAAATGTGTATTAGGTGCACATCAAGATGTGGTTCCCACATTACATGTGCATCACATACACTCATGTATATTCTATTCTATACTAACATGCATCACATACATATAAGCAAAAATAAAATATACAAGAAAATTAAAGTGTGATTAGTCATGGCCCTACTAAGATCTTCTCAAGCCAATGAGAAGATCCTTTGGTCAACCTAGGGTCTAGGCAGCAGCTTCTCCAAGCTCCTCCTTCCAGAACCCCATGTGTTGTCGGCTTGCTTCCCACGAGTCCGTCTTCTCCAGAATTTCCTTCATCTTCAATTTTGTACATTACAAAATTTATACTCGAGTTACATTCGAGTCTTAAACTAATTTTAACAGAAATAATAAATAAAAGGCCGACACGCAGGTCGCAATCACAATACAACACACACAACACAAATAACGGCACGCAGGCCGTAATATGAATTACACACATATTTTAATCTAATTAAAATAGGGTCTTGGGCCATGACCATCACACTACTGTACATAATTCAAAATTATGTATTTTACAGAAATTTATCTAATTTTTCTATGTATTTTACGAATTTTATGAGTCACAACTCCACGGTGGTCCCGTTAAGCGGGTTTCGGGCACAATCACGTGACAAGGCCCCTTGCGGGGTTAGGGGCGGCGCCCCTACTCACGAAATTAATTTCGTGAGTGTCGTATCGCGATCTAACAGTGCCTAACCCGCTGTCCCAAAATCTATTTGGGCGAAACTTGCCGTTTCGGAGAAGTTTTTCTCGGTGGTCGAAGTGTACAAGTGCTTCGCACTCGTTGCTTCGCCTCTACGAGAAAAATACTCATAAAATCCTAAAAATTAGAAAAATTACAGAATCATAAACTACTCTAAATTTTGTATCCCATACAAAAATAAATAAATACGTGCTTCGCACGTGGCTCTGATACCACTGTTGGGTTTTTCGAGCCGCGAAAATCGCCTTTTCGCGTCGCGGAAACCCCGAGAACCCAAAGCCATGGATCTCGTGCGAAGAAAAAATTCTGAAACAAAAATCACGTATTCATTTCATGCTCAAAAACTCGATCTACTCCTAGATCTAAAGAGGGATAAACCATTTTACCTTTGGTGCGTGCCCCGCTTAATCCCGCTCGTTCCTTTTGGATGTCAGATCTCTAGGACGTCAAGTGCCGTCCCTCTAGAAGTATCCACGTGAACAAAGTGGATGGAGGAAACCCTTTAGGAGTGCTAGCACCTTTCAAGGGTTCGGCCAAGAGGAGAAGAAGAAGAAGAGCACCAACACTTGAAGGAGGAAGAAGAGAAGACACACCATGAGAGAAATGGAACCAAAAACATGGTTTTGTTCTCTCATTGTGGCCGGCCACATAATGGCCATTAATGGTCATTAAGTGGCCGGCCATAATGGCCATTAATGGCCATTAAGTGGCCTGCCATAACCCCCTTTCAATTTGAATTCAAATTCAAATGGGGAGGTTACAACCTTTGGAGATGATGTGGAGCATCATCATTGGTCAAATACCAAGCCAAGTCATCACTTGGTCAAGTCAAGGTGAGGTGGCCTTTTGGTCAAGTCAAACTTGACCATTAATCTTCCTTGATGAGGTGGCATCCACACTTAATGCTCTTGATGATGTGGAGCATCATCAATGGTTGGCTCCATGCCAATTCATCACCATGATGTGGCATTAAGTCAAGTCTAACTTGAGGTGGATTTGGGTCAAGTCAAACTTACCTTTTATGGACTTTCCATATTTAGTCAAGTCAAACTTGACTCCATTTCTTCTCCCATGTCAAGTCTAACTTGAAGTGGAACCAAGTAAAGTCAAACTTGATTTGGATTTGGGTCAAGTCAAACTTGCCTTTTATGGACTTTCCATATTTAGCCAAGTCAAACTTGACTTCATTTTTTTCCTCCTCTATTTGTTCTTTGCGTGTGACCCTATAGGTTCTTGTAATGTTGGCAATGCTTCTAACCTCTTAGAAACATAAGCAATGAGCGGTATCTAGCAACACATCATTGCTACCCAAGTTACAAGAATGTTGAGATCCAACATCACCAATGTGACTACTAATTATGACTTTCATAATATGTGACAATGTCCTTCTATCGTCGATATCTAGATTGATCTTCTATGAAGCATAGACCGTGTCATCCTCCAATCAATCTATGTGTCTTGAACTCCAAGTAGACTCACTATAATCAAATAAGCTCAGTATCTCATATTGCCTTATTTGGGCATGGCCATGCACTTAGTGATCTCACTCTATCAAGACTATGATATCTCTCCCGTCATATAGGAGGGATAGATCCCATCTACATCACTCACATCCCTCCACATAATTTGTTACATACCCAGTAATCGCCTTTATAGTCCACCCAGTTACGGATGACGTTTGACGAAACCAAAGTACATAACTCCTTATGTAGGGAACTATGGTGACTTCAGGTCTAAGGACTAATAGTCATACTAATAGTCACATGAGAAAGTATATGACTCTCATATAACGATCCATGATACTTTCTCATGGTGGGTCATTCAGTATACATTCTCCAATGCATTCTCATGTGTCAACTTGATATCTCATATCCATGACTTGTGAGATCAAGTCATCGTGTTGACCTACATGCTAGTCTCTATGCATTAACATTGTCCCTGAATGTTAATACTTGACTAGGAATAATTAAGAGTAGTGTTCTCTATATCATCTCACTATCGATTCAACCAATCGATTGATATAGATATGAACCTACTACAAGGACGTTATTACACTTAGTTATTTGGCACCAATACAAGTAAGTATAATAACCATAATCAAATGCCTTTATATATATATATGAAATATGATACAATGAGTCCATACAACAACCATCACATGATTGGCTCTAGGGCTCTCACTAACAATCTCCCACTAGAACTAGTGCCAATCACTGTAGTATCTAATACCCAATGACCTAGTGTGACCATCATGCTTGGTCTGTGCCAAAGCTTTGGTCAAGGGATCTGCAATGTTAGCCTCTGTGGGTACTCTGCATATCTTCACATCTCCTCGATCGATGATCTCTCGAATGAGATGGAAACGCCGTAGTATGTGTTTGGTCCGCTGGTGTGAACGAGGTTCCTTAGCCTGCGCAATAGCTCCATTGTTGTCACAATAGAGCTGTACTGGGTCGGCTATGCTAGGAACCACTCCAAGCTCAGTAATGAACTTGCGGATCCAAACTGCCTCCTTTGCTGCCTCAGATGCAGCAATGTACTCAGCTTCTGTTGTAGAATCAGCAACTGTATCCTGCTTTGAACTCTTCCAGCTGACAGCGCCACCATTTAAGCAAAACACGAACCCTGACTGCAATCTGTAGTCATCCTGGTCAGTTTGGAAGCTTGCATCACTGTAACCTTTTACAGTTAGCTCCTCTTCGCCTCCAAATATCAAGAAATATTCTTTAGTCCTTCTCAAGTACTTAAGAATATTCTTGACTGCTATCCAGTGACGTTCACCTGGATCTGACTGGTATCTGCTCGTCATGCTCAAAGCATACGAGACATCAGGACGAGTACATAACATGGCGTACATGATAGATCATATGGCTGAGGCATAAGGGATCTTGCTCATGCGGTCTCTCTCCTCTCTAGAAGAGGGACCTTGAGTCTTCGATAGACTCATGCCATGTGACATTGGCAGATTTCCCTTCTTGGAATTCTGCATGGCAAACCGTTGCAAAACGGTATCAATATATGTACTCTGACTTAGGCCAAGCAATCTCTTAGATCCCTAGAGCCAATCATGTGATGGTAGATTGACTTATACAACAATGAGTCCATACAACGAGTCCATACAACAACCGATCACATGATTGGATCCCTGTCTTCACCGTCGGGATCCATTAGAGTATTCAGAGGGGTTCTCTGAACTGCACCGAAGGGTTCTGAGCCGGAGTTGCAACCAGCTGATCGAGTGGAAGAACCAATCCGACACAACCGATTGAAGGAGCTTGATCTTGCAGACTCGCGATCTAAGGGGTTCTTAGATCGATTCTTGTGTGACGGCAAGAAGCGAATCCTGGTGAAGAGTCTGATCTGGAGTCAATATTTGCTAGATTTCATTCCTAAATCTTGTTTATGAATACTTGCCGAGTTGTTTCCCTTGTATCGTTTCTGTACTCATCAGCTTTCAGTTACTGATCAGTCTGAGCGATCGATCCGGATAGCTACTGATCGGTCTGTCGACCGATCAGGCCAGTATCTGATCGAACTGTCGATCGATCAAATAACCATAGTTTCGACTCAGCCCTATTTTTAAGCAGTCATTGTGTAATGCATTAATTCCATTTCAATTCTGCAACTTAGTTTCAGATTAATTGTTTGCTTGTCTTCGATATTAGTTAAGTTCTGCAACTTCATAGTTTCAAATTAAATTGTTCAATTTCCTAGTGGGCTAAGTTCAATTTTTGCAAATACCTAGTTTAATTTCACTTAGTTATGTCAATTTCATTTCAAACTATACTTCTATTCATATTTGCCAAACAAAACCCCATTCCAATTTGAAAACCCAAAACTTTTGACGACAAATAAATTCATGCTTGATTCAAACACTCACAACTAGTCCTTGGAAAAATACGACCTGAGTCCCCTATTCTACATTTAATTTTACTAGCCAAGGGTTTTCAGTTTATAAATATCTAAATTTGAGGCTCACTTGTGAGACTAGTATTGAAGCCTATCTTGTACCTCCGAGGATGCGGCCTCTCGGTTTCCGATTGTTAGGGCAGGATCCTCATGCTCTGTCATTGCTACGTCTCCTCCCGTTACCGATGCCACAACCCCTACGACCGATCTTCCTCGCGGCAAGGAGGTGTCCACGGGGCTGCCCCGCTCCCACCGGAAGGCTCCCTCAGTGATGAAGAAAACGATCGACAGTTCTCAGTCTATTCGCATAAAGGAAGTCGCTACAGAGGCATCACCGAGTGCTTCAAGTTCAGAGGAAAACGTTCCCCACCCCTGTGACATCCCTGGCCCATCCGAGCCCCCTACTGTGAGGATTCCCGTTCTACCGTGGCAGGGAGTCGTATCAGCCCACTTCCTGGGCATGTTGCATCAATCCTTACTGGCGGTAAATATCTCGCGTGTTGTCTTCACTTCATCTAGGCATCCTTTTGATGACTATCTGTATTCACCCCACAGGTTGCTTCCAACTACGCGGCCACGAGCTGTCTACTGCATGTCGGCGGGGTTACTGAGGATCTCCTGCGGGGGGTGGCGGATGCTAAGCCAGAAACCGGTCAGGCTCGTGAAGCCGGCCTCCTGCAGCTGGAGTTCATCCGGACCCTACGAGAGAAAGTTGATCATTACCTATCCGTCGTGATAGCGGCCGAGGATACCTTGCATGGGTACAAACTCCGGGAACGTTTGGGGTCCGAGAGGAACCAGGCATTGGAAGAGGACTTGCAGAAACTATCACAAAAGCGGGAGCAACTCCGTGCTCGCACTGAGGAGCTATCTGGCCAAATTAACCTCCAGGAGTCTTCTAAGAAGATCCTGGAGGACCGGGGCGTAGAACAAGAGCGCTTTATGGCTTTGCGAGAACACGACTTGGAATTGTCGAGCTCTTACGCAGCCGATCTCCAGGATCAAGTAATCCAAGCTAACGTGCAAGCTGCTGCCGCTTCCCAGAAGCTTCACGAAGTACAAGGGGTTCAGGCACGCCTGCTCCTAGAGGTGGAGGCACTGAAGCTTGCCAAGGTCGAAGCCGAAGCCAGGGCGCAGTGACAACAAAGGGATCCTGTACTCCAAGTATCCCAGATTGAGGCGACTTATAAGGCCAAATTTTTGGAGGTAGAGGAGTACGCCGAACTAGTAGCTGCACAAGCATTTATGAATCTTGCAGACTCGCGATCTAAGGGGTTCTTAGATCGATTCTTATGTGACGGCAAGAAGCGAATCCTAGTGAAGAGTTTGATCTGGAGTCAATATTTGCTAGATTTCATTCCTGAATCTTGTTTATGAATACTTGCCGAGTTGTTTCCCTTGTATCGTTTCTGTACTCATCAGCTTTCAGTTACTGATCGGTCTGTGCGACCGATCCAGATATCTACTGATCGGTCTGTCGACCGATCAGACCAGTATCTGATCTGACTGTCGACCGATCAGGTAACCATAGTTTCGACTCAGCCCTATTTTTAAGCAGTCATTGTGTTATGCATTAATTTCATTTCAATTCTGCAACTTAGTTTCAGATTAATTGTTTGCTTGTCTTCGATATTAGTTAAGTTCTGCAACTTCATAGTTTCAAATTAAATTGTTCAACTTCCTAGTGGGCTAAGTTCAATTTTGCAAATACCTAGTTTAATTCCACTTAGTTAAGTCAATTTCATTTCAAACTATACTTCCATTCATATTTGCCAAACAAAACCCCATTCTAATTTGAAAATCCAAAACTTTTGACGACAAACAAATTCAAGCTTGATTCAAATACTCACAACTAATCCTTGGAAAAATACGACCTGAGGCCCCTATTCTACATTTAATTTTGCTAGCTAAGGTTTTTCAGTTTATAAATATCTAAATTTGAGGCTCACTTGTGACACTAGTATTGAGGCCTATCAAATTTTTGGCGCCGTTGCTGGGGAACCTAGTTGAGTTTGTTTGATTTTAGCTTATGTGCTTATTTTCATATCTTGTGATCTATTACACTTGTTCCATTTTTTCTGTATACATTTGTTGTGATTTTTGTATTTGTTGTATGACCAAATCTGCAGGTGGTATTCTTGAAGAATTTGATCTTGAAATTGAGAGGACTTTCAGAGCAAGGAAGAACCAAATCAGTGTTTCAGAGGCTTTTGACATTATTTCTACTCAGTCCATTCCTATTCATTCATGCACTCTTATGGCAGACCACCAGAAAATCATGAAGGAACTTGCAGCACCTGATGATGCTTTCCAGTACTCCTGCATTGCCTACCCAGAGCTCACTGGTGATTTTGAGTTAAGATCAGGACTTATTCATCTCTTACCTAAATTTCAAGGACAGTCTGGAGAGAATCCCAACAGACACTTACATGAATTTCACATAGTCTGCTCCACCATGAAACCTCAGGGGATTTCAGAAGAAAATATCAAGCTGAGAGCATTTCCATTTTCCCTGATTGGAGCAGCTAAGGATTGGTTCTATTATCTGCCCACCGGACATGTATCTAGTTGGATTTCTATGAAGAAAGCATTTTTGGAGAAGTACTTTCCAGCATCCAGAACTGCAATCATCAGGAAGAGTATTTGTGGTATACAGCAAGTAGTGGGAGAGACTCTATATGATTATTGGGAAAGATGTAATAAGCTATGCTCTAGCTGCCCACAGCACCAGATTAGTGAGCAGCTACTTATTCAGTACTTCTACGAGGGTCTACTCCAGATGGATAGGATTATGATTGACACTGCAGCTGGAGGAGCCCTAGTGAACAAAACACCATATCAAGCTAGGGAATTAATTTCAAACATGGCAGAAAATTTACAACAGTTTGGGAGTAGAGCTTTGTCCACCAGAGGAGTAAATGAGGTTCAGATGGTTTCTAATGAGCAAAAGGAAATAAAGAATTCATCGATGGAGCTTACTTCTCTGGTGAAGCAAATGACTCTAAACAATGTGAGCCAAAATCAAAATTTTTCAGTACCTCCACCTTCAAGTCAAGTGATGAGGTTATGTAGTATTTGCTTAAGCCAAGAACACAACTCGGATTTATGTGCTAACCTCCAACAAGATGAAACAATAGCGGCATTGACTAGAGGACAATTTCAAGCCAAGAATAACCCCTACTCATCTACTTATAATCCGGGTTGGAGGGATCATCCAAATTTGAAGTATGACAACTCTTTTTATCAACAAAACCCATCATAATAGCCCTATCAGCAGCCTCAACTGAATTTCCAGCAAAATCAGCAAGGGCAGCCCCAATTTCAGAGTTTTCAACAACCAATTCAGCAATTTCAGCAACCCTTTCAACAAAATCAGCCACCTTTTCAAGGAAATCAGCAAGGGTTCCAAGGTAATCTGAATTATCAGCAAGGTTGTCAGTTTTCACAGCACGGTTTTCAACCATCCAATTAAAATTTTCAGCTCTCAAATCAAAATTTCCAGCCCACTCAATTTCAGCCCTCACCACAACAATTTCAACCTCAAACTCAAAATTTTCAGAGCTATAATTCTCAACAATTTCAACCAAGTTCCCAGCTTAATTTTCAATAATTTTCATAGTCATTTCAACCCTATAATCAGCCCCAACAGCCCTACTTTCAAAGTTCATAGCAAGTTCAACAATTTCAGCAGCCTACTTCTACATTTCAAGGTCAATCGAAGTCTCATGCTAACCAAGGAGGCTATGGAGACTCTAGTGGGGTGAATGATCAACAACAAAGGTTAGAGGAGATGTTACAATAACTCTTGCAACAACAAGGCCAACAAAAAAATGATCCCACCTTACAAAACATAGAGGGACAAATTGGACAATTGGCTAGTGGGATGAACCAAATGCAAGCCCAAGGGTCAAGTCAACTACCTTCTCAAGCTACTCCCAATCTAAACGGAAATGTTAGTGCCATCACTTTGAAGAGTGGGAAGGTTGCTTCAACTTCAAATGCTCCAAGGACTGATTTTTCGGAAAACAAGACAGCACCTACCTTTTCAGCCCCAAACAGCCCTGAAAAGACTTCAAAAATAGTTGGTTTCAATCCTAGTTCAAGCCTAACTCCTACCTCAATTGAACCTATGCTTTTGGTGGAAAATGAAGGAGAAATCAGTAGTAAAAGTGGACTTACAGCAGCTACTTCAGTTGGAAATTCAGTTCAGAATTCAGCTCCACAAATTTTGGCTCAAGAGGAGGAATTGAGGGTTCTTTTGCCCTTTCCACAGTGCAAAACTCAAGCCAAAAAGCAAGTGGAGGAGGAGAAACCTAAAGAATATAATGAGCTTGTAAAGTTGTTCAGTAAGGTGGAGATTAATGTACCCTTGTTGACCATGATAAAACAGATTCCTAAGTGTGCTAAATTTCTCAAAGACTTATGTGTTCACAAGAAGAAACTGAAGGAGAATGAGTTGGTCAGCTTAGGGAAAAATATTTCAACACTTATCCATTACATCCCTCAGAAGTGTGAAGATCCAGGGGTTTTCACTGTGTCTTGTGAGATAGGGATGACTATGTTTCATGATGCCATGTTGGACTTAGGAGCTTCAATTAATGTGATGCCCAGATCAGTCTTCCAGATGCTTGGTATTGGTCCTCTACAGCCTACAGGAGTGGTGATTCAGTTGGCAGATAAGAGTCAGACCCACCTAGCCGGTATTATTGAAGATGTGTAATAAAGGTGAAGGAGCTGATTTTTCCTGCAGATTTCTACATTTTGGACATGGATGGGGACTACCTAGCACACAGATCTTCACTCATTCTCAGGAGGCCATTTTTGAAGACTTCGAGGACAAAGATAGATGTTTATGCTGGCAACCTGTTTATGGAAATAGGAGACACAGTAGTCCAATTCAGTATTTTCGATGCTATGAAGCACCCTAGAGAGGATCACTCCATTATGAGCATTGGCATTCTAGAAGAGTTGGATGATGCAGATATATTGGCTGAGGGAGCTCCACTTGTTCTTTCTAGAGGAGATGCCAGTTTAGAGGAGGCTGAGGATGCACCTGCTATTGAGGAGGTTGATTTGGAGGGTATGTCAGATTCACTTTCAGTTAGAGAGGATTTTATAGGTGTAGGGGATTGCACTGAGCCCCAAGGATCACCTACTTTGATTGATATTTCAGAGGATTCAGAGTACAGGTTGTTGGTGCAAGTTGCATCAATGATGTTCTCCTTTAAGTGGTTTAATGTTTGACAATACACTTCAGTCAGTGATACATTGAACAGACAAAGGGGAGCAAAGGAGAAGTAACCTATGTTGAAGAAAAGTCCTAGTTAACCTAGGTATCGAAACCCTAAGACCTAGCGAAGGGATGTTGGGCACCTAGCGAAGGGCTGCTAGGTATCGAAACCCTAAGACCTAGCGAAGGGATGCTGGGCACCTAGCGAAGGGCTGCTAGGTATCGAAACCCTAAGACCTAGCGAAGGGCTGCTAGGCACCTAGCGAAGGGCTGCTAGGCATCGAAACCCCAAGACCTAGCAAAGGGCTGCTAGGCATTGAAGACCTAGCGAAGGGCTGCTAGACACCTGGCGAAGGACTGCTAGGGAATGAAGTCTTGGTCCAAGGGACTGAGCAACGTAGCTGAGTGATGACTAAGGACAGGAGTAGAGACGGGTCAGGGTTTGGGCGTCTCGAGGTCCGGAAGTATCGGAAGCTAAACAAAAGTCCACCCGAAGGATTGGGTGGCAACCGTCTCCTAAAAGGAGTAGGTGAAAGGCGCGTTCTCGGGGGATGGGAACCTGCACCGATTCGACCTAGGGTTTCATGGAAATCCGAAGTCAGAACCAAGTCCTTAAGCCTAATATTGTATGTATATGTGCTTTGTGTTTGTATATCTTGCAGGTACCAAGAACCGGAGACAAAGCAGGCAAGTTGCTGGAAAAAGGCTGATGGGGGCGCCCCCACTGTTGGGGGCGCCCAGAGCAAGGCATAAAACCCAGTATTGGGTTTAAAGGCTTGATGGGGGCGCCCGGGATGATGGGGGTGCCCCCAGCCAAAGAGAAAATGCAGTTTTAGGTGATGAAAGCAGAATAGGCTCCAAGCGGGGCGCCCGGAGCGTCCGGGGCGCCCGGGTTCAAAGCTGTTTGTGCTGTTTCGAGTGTGAAACACAGATAAGCCTTCATGAGGGCGCCCAGGAGGTCTGGGGCGCCCTGGTCAAAGGTTTTATCAGCTGCAGCGAGGTCGACGCGGGGATAAGGTTTGACTGGATTTATCGGGGCGCCCCCGACGTCCAGGGCCCCCCCCCCAGTAGTGCTATAAAAGGGGCATCGACCCCTCTGCTTCAACAACAACTGCTTAGTGTCATTCTGATCATTTTGACTGATGACAACGCGCTAAAGATGAGGCTCTACGACCGGGAGGCTCCAGGAGGAAGTGCGCGGCACTTCGGAGGTCCAGATCGGCCGAGTTTCAGATCTTGTTTGTTCGGTTTGATTTTATTGTTCCGTATTCAATTTATTTATCTTTTGATTGTAATCTTGCACTGTAAGTCGGGTTTTTCCGCCTCCGAAAAGTCCGGGAAGGAGACCAATAGTGGACGGGCATTCCCGTGCATAGGCCTTGGATGTACTGACCCTGGGGGGTCGGGAACCAAGTAAAAAATCCCGCGTGCAATCTGTGTTGGTTGTTGTTTTCTTCATTCTGTTTATTTTCCGCTGCACTAACGCTCTGAGTCTAGAACGAAGATTCGAAAGTCTACGATTTTCTTACAAAGGTTTTCACGGTCGATATTCACCCCCCCTCTATCGACAGCATCGGTCCTACAATTGGTATCAGAGCTGAGCCGCTCTTCACCGGACTAACCGTCGACGGAGCAACGACGCCAGGAGTTGAGGGGTAGCCCAGGGGTGAATCAGGTACTTTTAATTTTAAAATGTCCATTTTTAAATTCCATGTTATATGCTTCACATGCAGGGAGAGAGGGCACTATAAAAATCAGTGCCCTACTCGTAAGACTCGATCTTCATCACCGGTGGCAAAGGGGACACCAGCGCCAGGAGTTTGGAAAAACAAAGATCACGTACAATGCTTCAAGTGCGGAAAATACGAACACTACAAAAACAAATGTCTGACAAAGGTACGCAAAATTTACGTTACGAAAAGTTTCAAAATTCCTGCACTGCCTTTAGATAATTTAGTTAATTTTCCTAATAAATTAGATTTATTGCACAATAGAATTAATATCTTGCATGTCAAATTAGAAAATGCAGATATGACTAAAATATCAGAAATTAATTGTTTAATTCAGAATATCAATTTAGTAATTAATCAAATTAATTCTGATAATTTTAATTCTGATAAAATTAATTCTGATAATTTTAATTCTAATAAAATTAATTCTGATAATTTTAATTCTGATAAAATTAGTTCTGATAATTTTAATTCTGATAAAATTAATTCTGATAATTTTAATTCTGATAAAATTAATTCTGATAATTTTAATTATGATAAAATTAATTCTGATAATTTTAATTATGATAAAATTAGTTCTGATAATTTTAATTCTGATAAAATTAATTCTGATAATTTTAATTCTGATAAAATTAATTCTGATAATTTTAATTCTGATAAAATTAATTCTGATAATTTTAATTCTGATAAAATTAATTCTGATAATTTTAAATCAGATAAAATTAAACCTAAGGATAAATTTGAATTCAAATTCGAAAATCTTAAGGATAATTCGGAATTCAAATTCGAAAATCCTAAGGATAATTCCGAATTCAATTTGAAAACCTTAAGGATAACTCTAAAGATAACCCTGAAATTATTGAAAATCTTGAGGATAAAGATGATTTTGTTGAAAATATTCTTGAGGAAGATAAAAATAAAATTCTCCTAGATGATAACTTAATTATAGATAATCTTGAAAGTTATTACAAAACTTTAACTAATGACCCATTTTACTCCACCTATGCTGAGAATATTGAAAGATCTAATGTTGAGGAGGACATGGAACTATCCAAGATAAAAGTCATAATCAATAAAAATTACAAAAATTCAAATAAATCAAAATTATTAGAAAAACTTGAAAAGAAAAATAAAGATGAAGAAGAAATTTTCGAAATAATGAAAATGATAAATTTAAACCCATAATTATTAATCAATCATTATAACCTTAAAAACTCAAATTAATTAAATCTTAATTATTCAAATTAATTAAATTTTAATTATTCAAATTAATTAAATCTTAATTATTCAAATTAATTAAATCTTAATTATTTAAATTAATTAAATCTTAATTACTCCAATTAATTAAATCTTAATTATTCAAATTCATATTAATTAAATCTTAATTATTCAAATTAATTAAATCTTAATTACTTAAATTTGAATTAAATCTTAATTAAATTCGAATTAAATCTTAATTAAATTTGAATTAAATCTTAATTAAATTTAAATTAAATTAAACTCAAATTAAATTAAATTCAAATTAAATTAAACTCAAATTGAAATTCAAATTAAATTAAAATTCCAATTAAATAAAATTCAATTTAAATCCTAATCAATTCAAACTTAAATTAATTCAACATCAATTAATTTCTAATTAATTCAATATCAAATAATTTCTAATTAATTCAACATCAATTAATTCTTAATTAACCTGAATCCAACTAAAATCTTAAATAACTTAAACTAAAATAAAATTTAACCCAAACTATAACAATTAAAATTAATAACATTAAATATGTCAAAGTGGATTGGCATATTCGCGGGTTCACTCGATATGTATCAAATCGAAAATTTGATACATTTTTAGAAACTTAAATAAAATGATTTGAATTGTCTAACTAATGCATAATTGTCATGTCATGCATTTGCTATTTCTTTTTGAATATATGACATGTCATTCATATTTAAATTATATGCATATATTAGAACGGCAATAGGAAAAAGAATAATTGAAACTTGATCAACCTAGTATTGGGTGGCGGTGAGATGATAGTACGTTAGGGGAAGCCTCTTCTAATAAGGTCAAGTATACACTACTTGGTCTCTTTAGACTGGTGAAACTAGCCGAAGCTACCGATCCAAGACCCAAACTAGTTAGACCAGAATTTTTCAAAAAGTAATTTTGAAAATGAAATTTTATTAAAAGGCTTTGTCAAGAAAAGGGTTGATGATCCAATAAGGCTACGGCCAAAGAAGGCCTAGTACCTCGCCAAGACCTGGAAGCCAATTTTTGAAATTCAAATTCAAGTTACTTCTTGTCAAATTCAAATCTAACACAAGCTTCAATTAAATTTTAGAGTTAATAATAAATTAAGAAAAATGATTCAAGCATCTCACAATACACCTATAAGGCAACCATACTTGTTGTATTGATACATCTAAAATGAGTGAGATGTTAAGGACTAATGAATTGAAAAATATTCTTCAAAATTTTTTTTCAAAATTATTAGAATATTTTCCTAAAAGTATATTTTCAAAATAGTGCTTCAACATAATAATGTTTGTATGAAATTCATGCTTGTCTGTTTGAATATACATATTATATGTTTTCAAAAATTATATCTTTTTAAAATTGTTTGACTCACTCAATTAGACACAAGCCTCTTAGGACAACACTAAAGTTCCTTAAGGCACTTAGTTAGAGTCAAACGGTGTTGGATGCAGGGGGAGTGTTTTGTTCTTTTTAAAATATTTTTTCGAAAACTGCACCTTAAATTCCATCACATATGTTTTAAAAATTATCTTCTTTCCAAATTGTGGCTCAAAATTTATCTATTTGAAAATTATCGTTCATTTGATTCTGATAAACCTTAAAGACACAGAGGAAAGTCCACTTCATGATCTAAAAGGGACTCCTAGGACGTGTCAGTTTTAGGGGGAGTCTGAGTCAACATTCTGACAAGTTTTAAATTAGTTATTTTGAAAATTATTAGATTATTCTTTCGATCTGAATCAAACCTTAAGACTCAAAGGAAGAATACCTGTGGTCAACAAGCTTCCAAGGACTGAGTCAAGTTTAAGGGGAGGTCGCATTAAAAGAATTATTTAATAACATGTTTTCTTGAACAATATCTTCAAAATCTTGCTAAAACATAAGTAATCTTTCGCAATACTAACATTTTTTTAAAAAATACCAGTATTTTCTAAAATTCATCTGGTTTTGATCAAGTTGAAAAAATGTTTATCTTGAGTCTGGAAAATCTCCGAGGACACTTAGGAAAATATCCTTGTAGTCAATAAGGTTTCCTATGATTGTGTCAGACTAGAAGATAAACCAAGTCAAGTATTATAACTTCAAAAATTCATACCTTTTTCAAAAATTACTTAGATTTTTCAAAGGTTCATCTTTTTCAAAAATAGTTAGTACTTGCAAAATATGCATAATATTTATATTTTCCAAAATAGCATTCTTTCAAAAGTTATGCATTTTCCAAAAGTACTTATAGTTTTCAAACATTACAAAAGTACTTGCATTTTTTTATCATTATAATTCTCAAAGTACTTTTCAAAGCACATAGCAAATGCATTTTTAAAAAAAAAAATGCAATATACCATTCAAAATACAATGCTTTCAAAAAAAATTTTGCACTAAGTATTTTTCGAACAGAACCAAAGATCTTCATTATTGGTGCAAGTATTTTCTTTTGTTTTTTTTGATGTATGACAAAGGGGGAGAGGTGTGCTTAAGTTAGAAGTTAGAAAAATTTTCTTCCAAAAATCAAAAATATAGTTTCAAAACTTATATCATAATTTTTCATTTTTTTATCCCAAGGATAGTAAGTTAGCCCCTTTAAACCAATCTAACTTAAGTTATTGTCAAACATCAAAAAGGGGGAGATTGTTGGTGCAAGTTGCATCAATGATGTTCTCCTTTAAGTGTTTTAATGTTTGACAATACACTTAAGTCAGTGATACATTGAACAGACAAAGGGGAGCAAAGGAGAAGTAACCTATGTTGAAGAAAAGTCCTAGTTAACCTAGGTATCGAAACCCTAAGACCTAGCCAAGGGATGCTAGGCACCTAGTGAAGGGCTGCTAGGTATCGAAACCCTAAGACCTAGCGAAGAGATGCTGGGCACCTAGCGAAGGGCTGCTAGGTATCGAAACCCTAAGACCTAGCGAAGGGCTGCTAGGCACCTAGCGAAGGGCTGCTAGGCATCGAAACCCCAAGACCTAGCAAAGGGCTGCTAGGCACCTAGCGAAGGGCTGCTAGGCATTGAAGACCTAGCGAAGGGCTGCTAGGCACCTGGCGAAGGACTGCTAGGGAATGAAGTCTTGGTCCAAGGGACTGAGCAACTTAGCTGAGCAATGACTAAGGACAGGAGTAGAGACAGGTCAGGGTTTGGGCGTCTCGAGGTCCGGAAGTATCGGAAGCTAAGCAAAAGTCCACCTGAAGGACTAGGTGGCAACCGTCTCCTGAAAGGAGTAGGTGAAAGGCGCGTTCTCGGGGGATGGGAACCTGCGCCGGTTCGACCTAGGGTTTCGTGGAAATCCAAAGTCAGAACCAAGTCCTTAAGCCTAATATTGTATGTATATGTGCTTTGTGTTTGTGTATCTTGCAGGTACCAAGAACCGGAGAGAAAGCAGGCAAGTTGCTGGAAAAAGGCTGATGGGGCGCCCCCACTGTTGAGGGCACCCAGAGCAAGGCATAAAACCCAGTATTGGGTTTAAAGGCTTGATGGGGGTGCCTGGGATGATGGGGGCGCCCCCAGCAAAAGAGAAAATGCAGTTTTAGGTGATGAAAGCAGAATAGGCTCCAAGCGGGGTTCCCGGAGCGTCCGAAGCACCCGGAGCGCCCGGGGCATTCGGGGCGCCCGGGGCGCCCGAGGCGCCCGGAGCGTCCGAGGCGCCCGGAGCGCCCGGAGCGTCCGGGGCGCCCGGGTTCAAAGCTGTTTGTGTTGTTTCAAGTGTGAAACACAGATAAGCCTTCATGAGGGTGCCCGGGAGGTCCGGGGTGCCCTGGTCAAAGGTTTTATCAGCTGCGGCGAGGTCGACGCGGGGATAAGGTTTGACCGGGTTTATCGGGGTGCCCTCGACGTCCAAGGCGCCCCCAGGAGTGTTATAAAAGGGGCCTCGACCCCTCTGCTTCAATAACAACTGTTCAGTGGCATTCTGATCACTTTGACCGATGACAACGCGCTAAAGATGAGGCTCTACGATCGGGAGGCTCCAGGAGGAAGTGCGCGGCACTTCGGAGGTCCAGATCGGCCGAGTTTCAGATCTTGTTTGTTCGATTTGATTTTATTGTTCCGCATTCAATTTATTTATCTTTTGATTGTAATCTTGCACTGTAAGTCGGGTTTATCCGCCTCCGGAAAGTCCGGGAAGGAGACCAATAGTGGACAGGCGTTCCCGTGCATAGGCCTTGGATGTACTGACCCTGGGGGGTCGGGAACCAAGTAAAAATTCCGCGTGCAATCTGTGTTGGTTGTTATTTTCTTCGTTCTGTTTATTTTCCGCTGCACTAACGCTCTGAGTCTAGAACGAAGATTCGAAAGTCTACAATTTTCTTACGAAGGTTTTCACGATCGATATTCACCCCCCCCTCTATCGACGGCACCGGTCCTACACAGGTGTGAGAGTGTAAGGGATTGCACTGAGCCCCAAGGATCACCCATACCTACTGAGCAGGCCCAGATTGAGCTTAAACCACTACCTGATCATTTGAAATATGCTTATCTAGGAGAGTAGCAGAATTTTCCAATTATTATTGCCCAGCACCTAGATTCAGAGCAAAAAGAAAAATTATTGCAAGTCCTAAGACAGCACAAGAAAGCTATTGGTTGGACTTTATCAGATATACCAAGTATTAGCTGAGCTATTTGCATGCACATGATATTTTTGGAGGAAAATGTCAAACCAGTTAGGCAGCCACAGAGGAGACTTAATCCACTAATTTTGGATGTTGTAAAGAAAGAGGTGACTTGATTCTTACAGGCATGTATCATTTACCCTATTTCTGATAGCCAGTGGGTTAGTCTCATCCATGTGGTGCCTAAGAAATCTGGAGTTACAGTGGTGGAAAATGAAAGCAATGAGCTAGTGCCTACCAGAGTAAAGAATTCATGGAGAGTTTGCATTGACTACAGGAAGCTAAACCAAATCACGAGGAATGATCACTTTCCCTTGCCTTTTATTGATCAGATGTTTGAGAGGTTGGCAAGGAAGTCTCACTACTGCTTCCTGGATGGGTACTCAGGATACTTCCAGATTTGTATTGACCCGGAGGATCAGAAGAAGACCACCTTCACTTGTCCCTTCGGCACATTTGCATATAGACGCATGCCATTTGGACTCTGCAATGCTCCAGGAACTTTCCAACGGTGCATGGTAAGTATTTTTGGTGAGTTATTAGAGCACTGTATGGAGATTTTCATGGATGATTTTTCTATTTTTGGCATTTCATTTGATTCATATTTAGATAATTTATCTAGGATTTTACACAGATGCATTGAAACTAACCTTGTGCTTAATTTCGAAAAATGTCATTTTATGGTAGAGCATGGAATTGTATTAGGTCATATAGTCTCTAGGAGATGTATTGAGGTTGATCCTGCTAAAATTAGTGTTATATCTTCTTTATCTTACCCCGTATGCGTACGGGATGTTCGTGCTTTTCTTGGTCATGTAGGATTCTATCGCAGATTTATTAGAGACTTCAGTGAGATTACTCGGCCCTTGACAAGACTTTTACAAAAAAATGTTGATTTTGTTTTGATGACAAATGCAAAGAAGCTTTTCAGAAATTAAGGGAGGCTCTTACTTCAGCTCATATTATTAGACCTCCTGATTGGAATTTACCATTTGAACTAATATGTGATGCATCTAACTTTGCTGTAGGAGTTGTTCTTGCACAGAGGGTGGATGGAGCACCTCATGTTATATGCTATGCCTCCAAGACCCTAGATGTTGCCCAAGCCAACTACACCACCACTGAAAAGGAGCTTCTTGCCATTGTTTTTGCTTTAGACCGGTTTAGATCTTATTTGTTGTGCTCACATGTTATTATTTTTTCTGATCATGCAGCTTTAAAGTACCTTTTGAAGAAGCCAGATGCTAAGCCTAGGCTAATCAGATGGATGCTCCTACTCCAAGAGTTTGATCTGGAAATCAGATATAGGAGTAGCAAAGAGAACCTGGTTGCAGATCACTTGAGCAGAATTGAGGGAGATAGATCTCCTACAAATATTGATGATGACTTTAGAGATGAGTACCTTCTTGTGATACATGGTGAGTCGCCCTGGTATGCAGACCTTGTTAACTTTTTAGTAGCTCATGTTTTTCCTACATATTTCTAAAGCTCAAAAAGATAAACTCAAAAGTGATGCTAAATTCTATGTGTGGGATGACCCTTATTTATGGAAGTTTTGTAATGATCAAATAATTAGGAGATGCATACCTGACCATGAGTTTTGTTTAGTTTTTACTTTTTGCCATTCATCATCATGTGGGGGACATTTTGGACCCCAAAGAACAGCTAGGAAAGTTTTAGAGTGTTGATTGTATTGGCCTACCTTATTTCATGATGCATATCTGTTTTATAAGAATTGTGATAGATGTCAGAAAACTGGGAACATAGGAGCTAGAAATGAGATGCCCCAACAGACTATGCTTTTTTGTGAGATATTTGATGTTTGGGGAATAGACTTTATGGGACCTTTTCCTGCATCTTGTGGTTATTTGTATATTTTGCTTGCTGTATATTATGTTTCTAAATGGGTGGAGGTCATTCCCTCCAGGACTGATGACTCTTGTGTTGTTGTTAGTTTTGTCAGGTCACATATATTTTGCAAGTTTAGAATTCCCAGGGTTATCATAAGTGACCGAGGATCTCATTTTTGCAACAAACACATGAAGGCTCTACTTAGCAAGTATGGGGTTGTACATAAGGTTTCTACTTCCTACCATCCCCAAACTAATGGCCAAGCCGAAATTTCAAATAGAGAAATCAAAGCAATTTTGGAAAAGACCGTTCGGCCTAATAGGAAGGATTGGAGAAAGAGGCTTGATGATGCACTATGAGCCTATAGAACGACATTCCAATCCACCAATTGGAATGTCTCCCTACCGGTTAGTATATGGAAAAGCTTGTCATCTTCCCATGGAGATAGAGCACAAAGCGTATTGGGCGGTGAAGGCTTGTAACTTTGATGCTACTAAGGTGGGAGAAGAAAGGAAGCTTCAACTACAAGAACTTGAGGAAATAAGACTAGAAGCATTTGAAAATTCAAGGATTTATAAGGAAAAGACCAAGATCTTGCATGACAAACACATAGTGAGGAAAAAATTCCAAATTGGCGACAAGGTTCTCTTGTACAAGTCAAGGCTCAAGTTGATTAAAGGTAAGTTGAGGTCAAAATGGGAAGGTCCATTTCTTGTAACTAACATTTTTCCTTATGGTGTTGTTGAAATAAAGGATGAGACTAATAACTTTGTTTGGAGAGTCAATGGACACCGGCTCAAGAAATACTTTGAAGAATTAAAAGAGCTAGAGGTGGATGGATTGGACATCAAAGATGCTATCTACCCAACTTAAAGGGGAGTTTTCTTTTTCTTGGGCTTTTATTTCATTGTAAATATCATGTTATTGTTTTCAAGTAGTTGAACTTTTCTTTTACAATGAGTTTTTGTTAATAAATGTTTAGGTAGTGTAGGATGAATAAAGAATCATTGTAGACACCATTTTACCCTTTTGGCACTTTATTTCTTGCATGACTAGGAATAAATGTATCCATCTAGGTTTTCTCTATATCATTTTAGAATCTCTTGAAAGCAAATTAAATTTGGTTGTTAAAACTTAGGATTTGAGCCAATGGATGAAAATTCTTAGTTGCTTGAGTGCTACCGAATTATGGACTCTAGATTGATGACTTGAGATGAATTCTTTTTACCTGGTGAGTACATAGCCTTATTGTTGAGATACACACATGTGATTGTACTCTAGAACTTGCTTAGGTTTTTTCAAAACTATATTTCTATGATTGGACCACATTTATAGAGGTTAATCACTTTGTCTTCCCTTTTCATATGAGTTTTTGCAATAATCCTTGTGATACATGCTCTATTCTTTTTCCC
>JAGFNQ010001570.1:22216-45234 GCA_024364735.1 Boesenbergia rotunda
CAAGAACCTTGATATGATTCTTGGAAAACAGAAGTCTGTTCTAAACCGATCCGGACTTGGCTATAGAACCAAATCTCGGCAAAGATCTTACTTTGCTGTACTGAACCAGTCAAGACCTAAGGTTCAGGCATGGGTGCCAAAACTGTGCCTGACTAAACCAACTGGTTCAAATCAATTTTGGATCCCCAAGGACAAGATTCACATCTTGCCTAACCCATACAGAGGCTTTAGTCCAGGGGGAGCCAAAATCAAAACAATTTTTATAATTAGATAATTTTTTTTGCTTGATTGCTTGTTTATTTAATTTTCTGCAATTTGCCATGCTTAGATTAGGAATACTTAGATTTAAGGACTAATTACTTGAAATTGAAAACATAGTATTGGGAGGAGGTGAGATGATAGTACGTTGGGGAAACCAACTCTAATAAGATCAAGTCTACTTGGTCTCTTTAGACTGGTGAAACCAGCCGAAGCTACCGATCCAAGACCCAAGCTAGTTAGACCAGAAAATGACTTAATTTAATTTGAAAATGAAATTTCATTAAAAGGCTTTGTCAAGGAAAGGGTGGATGATCCCATAAGGCTACGGCCAAAGAAGGCCTAGTGCCTCGCCAAGACCTGGAAGCCAATTTCTGAAATTCAAATTCAAATTATCTTTTGTCAAATTCGAATCTAACTCAAATTTCAAATAATTATAGATTCTAATCTGTTTTCAAAATTTCTATTTCTTAAAACCTATCTCTTTTTCGAAAAACTCTTAATCTGTTTTCAAAATTTCTACTTCTTAAACTTATTTCTTTTTCAAAAATCACTTAATCTATTTTTCAAAATTTCTAAACTTATTTGTTTAAAAATCTGTTTTCAAAAGTAAATAACTTTTCAAAATAAATTGAAATTCCTTTTCAAAACTAATTTTTCCCTCAAACCTGTCTCACAAAAACCTTAAGGTTAACGTGATTGAAAACCCTAGACTGGGGTGAGACAGACTAGGAAGTGAAACTCAATTTAAGCTATCCCTAACTTAAATTGGATCCAAATCATCAAAAATTCTTTATGTGTAGGAACATAAAGATTTGGACCAATGGATGTTAGATAGCGGGTGCTCCAGACATATGACTGGGGACAAATTGAAGTTCACCAAACTCAAGTTCAAAAACATGGGCTCAGTGGCATGTGGTAACAATGCTACACTCAAGGTAATTGGGTCAGGTAATATTGAACTTAAATCCAATTTCATTATTAAGAAAGTTCTATTGGTGGAAAACTTCAATTTTAACTTACTTAGCATAAGTCAGTTATGTGATTCTGGTTATTTAGTTACTTTCAACAATTCTAATTGCCTGATTAGAAATGCACAAGACTCAGAAATCATGCTTAAGGGCACTAGGAAAAATAATGTATACACTATAAATCTTCCCCTTATACCCAAATGCATGTTAACACAATTAGAACAATCAAAACTCTGGCATAGGAGATTAGGTCATACGAATCTAAGAACTATCTCAAAAATTACCCAACTTGGCTTAATCAAAGGTATCCCTAAAATTAAGAATAATGAAAACCTAATATGTGAATCTTGTAATCAAGGCAAACAAACCAAGTCTAGTCACAAATTGATCCAATCTGATCAAACCCAAACAACACTTGAGCTCCTACACCTTGACATATTTGATTCACATGGAGCCAAGTCACTGAGTGGAAACCGATACTGCTTAGTGATAATTGATGACTACTCTAGGTTCACCTGGGTCAGGTTTCTAAAGACCAAAGATGAAACCCTGAACCTTTTTAACAACTTTTGTAAATTGATTGAAAATCAAAATGATACCAAAATCAAAAGACTTAGGTCTGACCACGGGGGAGAATTCGAGAATCAAAGATTTGAAGAATTATGTAAAGTAAATGGATATAAACACGAATTTTCGTGTCCCAGAACCCCCCAACAAAATGACATTGTAGAAAGAAAAAATAGAACCCTACAGGAAGCTGCTAGGGCTATGCTCAATGAATTTGACCTACCTAACCACTATTGGGCAGAAGCAATCAACACAGCTTGCTATATCCAAAATAGGATTCTACCTAATAAAAGGATAAATAAAACATCCTATGAACTTTACTACCATAGACTTCCAAATCTACACTATCTTAGAGTCTTTGGATGCAAAGTCCATATTCTTAATACCAAAGACTATCTTGGAAAGTTTCAATCCAAGTCAAACCCAGGTATCTTTTTAGGATACTCTACAACAAGTAGAGCTTATAGGGTCTACAACAAACCAACTAAGAAAATTAAAGAAACAACCAACTTAATATTTGATGAAGAAACTAACCCAAAATCTGATAATTCTGACTTAGCTTCATCAAATACTGATCAAGAAGATAACTCTGAAACCCCAATTGAACTCTTTAATGACTTAACAATTGAACCAACTTCTGAATCAGTTGAACCAACCAATGAACCTAGAATTGAACCTATTGGACCAGCTGGACCTGAAGCTGAGCCAAGTACTAGAAAAACCAAGAATCCCAGACTAAGTCACCCAGCTGACCAAATCATAGGTAATCCAACCTCAGGAGTCAGAACCAGAGCTTCCTATAGAAATCTTAGTCAAATAGCCATGATTTCAAAGATTGAACCTAAGACTATTGAGGAAGCCCTACCTGATCCTGACTGGATCCTAGCCATGCAAGAAGAGTTAGCCCAATTTGAAAGAAACCAAGTCTGGGAGTTAGTACCTAAGCCTAAGGGCAAATCCATAATTGACACCAAGTGGGTATTTAGGAATAAGTTAAACGACCAAGATGAAATAGTCCGAAATAAAGCCCGCTTAGTAGCTAAGGGATTCAGTCAAGTAGAAGGGTTGGATTATGATGAAACCTATGCCCCTGTAGCTAGACTTGAGTCTATTAGGATGTTACTAGCCTTTGCATCCCATAAAGGATTTAAATTATACCAAATGGATGTAAAGTCAGCCTTCTTAAATGAGCTTATTAAGGAAGAAGTTTATGTAGGACAACCCCCAGGGTTTGAGGATATAGAAAAACCCGATCATGTCTACAAACTTAGTAAAGCCCTTTATGGACTAAAACAAGCACCCAGGGCCTGGTATGAAAGATTATCCAATTGCCTGATTTCTAAAGAATTCAAACAAGGTCAAATTGACCCAACCTTGTTTGTTAAAATTTTAGAAAAGGATATATTTATTGCTCAAATTTACGTAGATGATATAATATTTGGATCAACTAACTCTAAATTTCTAAAAGAATTTGTAACAATTATGGAAAATGAGTTTGAAATGAGTTTAGTTGGGGAACTCAACTTTTTTCTAGGGTTACAAATCAAACAAACTAAGGATGAAAATTATGTACATCAATCTAAATATGCTAAAGAACTAATTAAGAAATTTAAAATGGATAACTCTAAAAGTATAAGTACCCCAATGGCCACAAATGTGAAAATAGATAATGACCCTGATGGCAAACCAGTAGACCTAAAACTTTATAGAAGTATGATAGGAAGTCTACTATACCTTATAGCCAGCAGACCTGATATACTTTTTTCAGTAGGAATGTGCGCTAGGTACCAAACCTGTGCTAAGGAAACTCACTTAGCAGCCCTAAAACGAATTTTAAGATACATTAAGGGCACCCTAAATGTAGGGATATGGTACCCTAGGACTTCATCCTTTAAGTTGTCAGGATACTCTGATTCTGACTATGCTGGTTGTAAATTAGATAGAAAAAGTACAAGTGGAAGCTGTCAACTTTTAGGAAACAGCTTAGTAAGTTGGTGCAGTAGGAAGCAACACCGTGTTGCTCTATCCACAACTGAAGCTGAATATGTAGCCTTAGGAGAGTGTGTAGCACAACTCCTATGGATGATGCACACCCTTAAGGACTTTCAGCTAGACTACAATCAGACCCAAGTCAATATTGACAATATTAGCTCAATTAACTTAACCAAAAACCCAATACAACATTCTAGAACCAAACACATAGAAGTGAAACATCACTTTGTAAGAGATCACGTAGCTAGGGGTGAAATAGTCCTTAAGCATGTAGACTCCAAGTCCAACCTAGCTAACATATTCACTAAACCCCTACCTGAATCTGAGTTCAGCTCACTGAGAAGGCAGTTAGGATTATGCTTAGTAGAATAGAATCATTTGGTTTTTGCTTTAATTTTAAAATGTTTTAAGTTGATTTTAAAATGGTGCTTATTTTAAAAGTTTTTCTAACTTAATCTTAAAAAGTTTTACTTTGGTTTTAAAATTTTTTCCTTGACTTAGTTTTATTTCAAAAACTACCCCCTTCAAAACTAGGGTTTTCTTCAAAATGGACTTAGCCTAGGCTCTAACCCTAGAATTGCATGCACCTATAGATCTAGAAGCCAGCATCTCACAAGCACCTTAGGGTACTTTGAGTGATAACCTAGAAAGGGTTGAGATGCTTAGGTCTTTGCCTTAACTCAAGATGCTTTAAGTCAGTGCATCTGCAGTAGTTGGGGCACTAAATACAAACTGAACAGCAATCAAGTTAAGTATCAAGTTTAGATAATCTAACTTGAACAATACACTTAACTTGACTAACCCAAGCGAAAAGTACTGTTTATAACAGGTAGTAAGTAGCTAATTGGGTTAGACACGTCCCTAAAGATTTAACCAGACTTAGGTTCCAGTTTGATTCAGTACAGCAAATGCTTTAATTATTGCAAAATTTTTATCTGCATTTTTGATATATGTCAAAGGGGGAGAGTTGGAAAGGAAAGAGGGAACCTAAAATTTTTTTCAAATTTTTTTTCCTATTTCCTTCTTCAAAAAGTTCAACTGAAAAATCAAATCTGGTTACTTAAAGTTAGAAATTCAAAGCGTAATTCATTTTGAAATTTTATTTCTAACTCTGAATTGTTTTTAAGCTAAACCTTTTTGCTTAAAATTTTCCTTAAAAATTTCTAACTCTGAAATTTTTTTGCTTAAAATTTTCCTTAAAAATTTCTAACTCTGAATTTTTTTGCTTAAAATTTTCCTTAAAAATTTCTAACTCTGAATTTCTTTTTGCTTAAAATTTTCCTTAAAAATTTCTAACTCTGAATTTCTTTTTGCTTAAAATTTTCCTTAAAAATTTCTAACTCTGAATTTTTTTTTGCTTAAAATTTTCCTTAAAAATTTCTAACTCTGAATTGTTTCTAAGCCTAAGTTTTTGCTTAAAACTCCCCTTGAAAAGTTTCTAACACTGAGACTCTTACTTAAGCTGAAAAAGTGTTATTAAAATTTCTGGTTGGCTTAATGTTTTTAAATTTTTTTTAGCTTGAAATTTTTCTAAATCTGAAAGTTTTCCTAAACCTAAAATTGTTAACGTCTGAAAACTTATCATGACTTAGAATATTTTTTTGAAATTCTTCAAACTCAAAACATGAAATTTGCTAAGTGTTGAAAATCACACCACCTACTTTTGAAAAACCTAGGGGGAGATTCCTTCCAGGGGGAGGGAATCTAACTTAGGATCTCATTTTAGCATTTGTTTTCTTAACTTTTTGAACTAGGTTGCCATACATCAAAAAGGGGGAGATTGTTGGTGCAGAATGCACCCAAGTCAAACCTGTGTTTTGATATTGGCAAAAGAGTTCAAAAGTTAAGGGTTAGTTGTTGTCTAATAAGTTTCTTGAGTGTACAGGAAAAGCCCTAGCGAAGGAATGCTAGGCACTGGCAAAGGAATGCCAGCCAGAAGAAAAGCCCTAGCAAAGGACTGCTAGGCTCTGGCGAAGGACTGCCAGAATGGACAAACCCTAGCGAAGGAATGCTAGGCACTGGCAAAGGGCTGCCAGAAGAAAAGACCTAGCGAAGGGCTGCTAGGCACCAAGCGAAGGGCTGCGTGGTACTCAAGACCTGGCGAAGGGCTGCCGGGCAAAAGTCCAACTGGAGGAGCCGGTTGGCACCAGGTAAATTCTCCCGAGAAGAGTAGGTGAGGACGCGTTCCCCTTGAGGGAACATTAGGCGTCGGTTCGACCTAGGGCTCCATTTTGGAGACCAAAGTCAGAACCAAGACAGCTGAGGCTGTATAAATTAAATTAAATATTTGTTTTATTGTGTTTTGGACTAACCCTGGAAGCAGGACCGAAGGAACTTGTATCTGCAGCTCAGAATGCCTCAAAGGAAAGAGGCAACTGCTGACCAGGGCGCCCCCGCTGTCCCGGGCGCCCCCAAGGTGAACACAAAACACAAAGAAAGCAAATGAACCTCGACAGTACATTCTTAGGGTGCCCCCGCTGTCCCGGGCGCCCCTATGGCAAACCAATTGAAGAGTTAAGCTGCTGCCGCGTCTGCACTGCGCACCCAGGGCACCCCCGCTGTCCCGGGCGCCCCCAGCCACTCTTACGCAGAGACTTCAGTGCTGTGGATAAGAGTTGGCCGAGTCAACCAGGGCGCCCCCAGCGTCCAGGGAGCCCCCGTCAAAGGGTTATCCCGAGTTTTTAGGGATAAACCCTTGACTGCGCCTTGTGTGGATCTGCAGCCACGTGGGGGGGCGCCCCCGTCGACCAGGGCGCCCCCAGGCACTATAAAAAGGGCCTCGACCCTCCTCTTCAGAACACAACTTTCATTCAACGCATCCAAACTCTCTGACGATCGCGCTCTGCTCCAGGAACTTCCCGACTCAAGTCCGAAGCGCCGTCGACCTCCCGCTGCACCGAAACTCGAGCCTACCCCGGGAGTTGGTAAATACAGAAGTGTAATCTTTCTTATTGCAAATTGTATTTCTCTTCTGTACTCATTCTACGCATTATAGAATTGCCCAAAGTAAACGGTCAATGACCGTGGGCCTTGGAGTAGGAGTCGACCCAGGCTCCGAACCAAGTAAAAACGACTTTGTTAGCGTTGTGTTACTTTGTCTCTATTTCCGCCGCACACTTACTCTTTTTATTTAATCCGAACATTTTCCGATATTCACCCCCCCTCTATCGGTCTTTCTCGATCCAACACATCTCACACAAACTATAAGGTTTACCAAAACGTTTTTGTTTGCTAGATATGGGGTGAGATGCTAGGATCAACTCAATTTCTCAAAATGTCAATGCATCCCTTGAGAAATTAAGTTGACGAGATAAAAATCACTTCGGTGACGAAGTATGGGGAAAACCAATGCATAACATATGTGTATTTGGCTCCATGATCATACTTGAACATTCCAATCAAGGAAATTTGATTGGAAACTTGAATTTGGTACAATCTTGTTTGAACTTGATTGAATGATTGTTGATTGAGTTTGACTCCACTTGGGTGGAGCAAAGTGATTTACTAAAACCATAAGGATCTTTGATCCTTGTTTAGGGATCAATTTTAGTCAAGGGATCACTTCCAAGTTCGATATCTTTCATCAGATCTCTTCAGAAATCCTCTCTCACGAATGTGGGTCCTCCAAATTTAGAATATGAATAAATAAAATGCTGGAAACCCTTTTTGCAATCGAAGAATAAAAGCGTAGTAAAGGGGCCACAGGTCGTATTTTTCCTCGGGACTAGTTGAGAGTTTGTTTGATTCGAGCTCGTGTTTATTTGTCGTTTGTGAATTTGGGTTTCGAATAACAATTGGGTTTTGAGTTGCAATCTGAAATGAAATCGCAATAAAAAGAAAGAAAACTTACATCAATGAACAAAACAAAGTGATAGCAATTAATAACTCAAGCAATGGACAATTAAATCAACTAATGCAACTTTGTAAATTCAGGAAATCAAGCTGATATCAAGAGCAACCAGATTCTAAGCAATCTACGGACAACTGGATACAAAGTCAATACCAAAACTCACTTGATACCAATTGCTTTCAACTAAAACTGATATGCAGAATTTAAACTTGAAATTCAGATTCAAGTTGGATTTAAAGCAATCTGTTTTTAAGCTCAATAGCACACTTAAAGGTATGTTTAAACTTGATACACTTCAATGCTGAAACTAGACTTGATACAGCATGCAGAATTTGAGTTAACTTGCCACCAAAATGCAGGAACCAATGTGCCAAAAGCTGACTAAATGTTTGAACTGTAAACATGACAATTTCATAACTGAAACTAACCAATTCAGCTTAGAAAATGATACCACCAGTGAAGTATTATGCTAAAGTGAATGCAGAATTTCGATTCCAAGTCTGAGCATTCACCAAAAACGCAATGCAGAAACAATTTCGCAGCAACAAATCTGATCACAGAAATTCAGCTACAAACCGCAAACAGAACAAGCAACAAACTGGATTCGAAAGTGCAAGTCTAACTCCAGAAGAGACTCAAAGGAGCTATGCCTCCCTTGTCACAAACCACAGCAACTACAACTAAGAGTTGCAGAAATTGAAACCAACTTTCAGAATTGAAAACTGAATCTGGCAGAAATGGAGATCACGGGCAGAAATTGAATTCAAATGCTTGAAACTGAGACAAGCTGTAATATAGCTTCAGAAGATAAAGCTAAATAGCTAGCTAGCTGCGCAATTCCAGAGCTAAGGTAAGGAACTGATACGCTGGGGGTTAAAAATCTGATACGCAGCATGAATCCATTCAGCAGTGCATTGCAGAAAAGAACAGAATTTGAACAACCAAGTGGATGCAAAATCGAACAAAGCAAGGAGTTCAAGTGCTGGAATCTTAATGCAGAATTTCACTGATACAATTTCAGAAACTACCAATTGAATGTTTCAGAATTAAGCTGGATTGCAGTATGAAAATCGAAGTGCAGAAATGATAATCAGTTCAAAACAGCTAATACAGAGTTGCACAAATAGAGTGCTATTTAAATGAAACAAGATGCGATGCAATTTCAGAACATAAAACTAAAACTAACTTAATGCAAATAAAGGTTTGATACGCAGCAGCCCAAGAACTGATACGCAGCAGATATAACTGAAAATTGCAGAAGTAGAACAGAACAGCATTGATACGCAAGGAAATGAACTGAAATTTGATACGCATGAGCTAAATTAAGAAACCAAACTGAATTCAACTACAATTGTTAACTAACAAACAATAAATCTAATTAACTTGCATAATCGAAACTGATTAAAACAGGAACGAATCAGAAACTAAACTTAACAAATCTGGAATTTCAGAAACAGGAAATGGCACGTAGGAAAAAGAATTACAGCTAAAACAGAAATTACAATAAGAAATCTAAACCCCAATCACTCCATTAGCCCAAGATCTCCTTGTTCGTCACGGAAGGGCTGGCCTCGAACCCCTAAGCTCAGCAATTCATTGGAAAACAGCTCAGTCGGTCGATTCTGCTCAAACTATATCAGCTGGGGAAATCCAATCCGAATCCCTTCGATCTCAGTTAAATGGATGGCGATGATGATTCGAGGATCATCTGAGCTGACCTGAGAACCCCTACAAGCAGCTCAGATGATCGGAAATGGCTTGTGGAAGTGATCTAAGTGATCAGACCACAGAGCTGCCGAAACCCTCAAACAGCTCTGTCCGGTGCGAATTCGAGCTGAGATCTCCAACAAAACTATCCTCCAGTGATCCAAATCTTGATCCAGATGAAGAATTGAGGGGTCGCGCCTTCAAAACTAAGAAATTTGCAAAAGAAATGAAGAAGAACGATGAAGAAGGCACTGTTGCGGTGAAGACGCGACGAGGAGAAGCTGGGGTGCGTTTCTGATTAAGTACTTATCATTGGACGGTTCAGATTGATTTGAGGAAATCCAACGGCTGATCTTCATCCGATCTGACCCAAATTTTGATGATGTTGATCAAGGGTCAGGATCTGCCTCGTGGTTGCTCGGATCCTCCAGATGTGCAACGGATGGTCCAGATCAACCAAATCTTTGAATGGATGATCTAGAGCCCTCCGAGCTTGATCCAACGGTTGAATGAGCTCTGATTGGAGTGAAATCTTTAGATCTTGATCAGGGTGCTTGATCAACCCTAACCCTAGCTTGGATTGCTTCAGATGGTCCCGGATGGCTCAGATCTAGCCGCTTTTGAATCGGATGACCCAGATTAATCCGAAGCTTGATAACTCGATCCGGGTCCACTTCCGACTCATGTTTGACTCAGTATGCCCTAGGTCCAGGATCCTTTCATGCCTACAAAAATAGATCAAAAATTTAGTGGCCAAATAATCTAAATATGTGAAATTTTGCAATTAAGTCCAAAATAAGAGGAAGTCCTAAAACCTAGGGTAAAATCACAATTAAGCAAGTAAAACATGGGTCAAACATGGATTTTAGCAATTAAAATAATCAACAAAATGGTACTTATCAACTTCCCCACACTTAAGCTTGAGCGTCTCGCGAAACAACTAAGTATGTATCCCTTAGATTTTCTTAAGCATAATTAGAAGCAAATGAAAAGAAATTACCTAAGGTCGTCAATTCTCAAAAATCTAAGCTCTATGGATTAGTATCTTATCCTTAAATCAACAACTTAGCCTTTTCATCCTTCATGAGTCATTGAGATGAATTCAACTCACTAGCCTTTCAAGGGAATTTTTGTGGCTCTCTCCTTAAGTGCTAAGTTGATTATGGAAGTGGAATTCACTCAAACACACATGCTTCTTGCACTACCATAGGCTTGCTTATTATCTACTCTCCACCATTATTCATGATTAGGAGCAACATCTACAAAAACAAGTGAAAACATGGAAAATGGTAAGAATTGGAGTAAAAACCAAGAAAATGGAAAAATTGATAAAGTGGAAGACTTGAGTGCTCAAGGATGTTTCCAATGAACTCTGCCCTCTTGACAGTCCTCTAGTGAATTCAAAAGTGTGATGGCGTAAAACTTGGATAATGCTTTTCATTTGGGTGAAGAAAACTCCATTTGTTCTCAATGTGCCAATTCTTGTCTATTGCGTGCCATTTTTCTTTCTCCATTCTTCTTTCCTGATTTTTCCTCTTTTCCTTTCTCTCTAGCAAGGTGGAGAGTAGATAATACTCCAAACAAACAAATCCATAGAAAAATGGGGTTAGGTAAGGGAAATGAGAAATATGAAGTGATACAAGGGAGATTATAAAAATTGATATGAAATGAGAAGCAAAATGATTTGTCTCTATAAATGTGACCCAATCATTGAAATATGGCTTAAAAAGAACCCAAGCAAGTTCTAGAGAACAATAACATATGTGTGTCACAAATATAAGGCTAATTCTCACTAGGTAAAAATAATTCATCCCAAGTCCTCAATTAAGAATCTAAAGCAAAGTAGTACTCAAGCATCCAAGATTTCATCTATTAGCTCAAACCCTAAGTTTTAACAACTAAATTTAATTTATTTTCAAAAGACTCTAAAATGCTATGGAGATAACCTAGAGGGATACTTTTATTTCTACTCATGCAAGAAAAAGTGATAAAAGAAATAACAAGGTATTTACAATGACTCCTATTCATTCTACTCTACTCATGCCTTTATTAGTAAGGACTCAATTTAAAGGAAAATTCTAGAAGTCATAAAAGTGAAAGAAAATGCAAGAAGGAACAAACTCCCATTTATTTCTGGTGGATGGAGTCTATCCAGAAGTAGCCTCCATCGTGGTAGTGGAGGGGTATGGGTGGCTGAGAGAATTATGACTCCCCCACACTTGAACTTTACAGAAAATTGCTCTGGTGGCCGAAGGCGATTCAGGTTCAAGATCCATTGAAGGAATGGAGTGCTATGAATTAGAGTAAAATCAACTCCTCCTTCTTGATGCCTTTTGAAAGATTTTCTAGGAGGCTGGAGTCTATTCAGATGGAGCACCCACTCCGGAAGTCTTCTAGACCCTGCAAAATAATGTAATACCTCTCTCAAATGTGCAGGGTAAGAAAGAAATAAAATAATATCAGTCTCTGCATGAAATGTATCCAAAACTGCATCATATCCAATTAAATCAATTCTTGGTGCCTTAATAAATTTTTCACAATTATTTTCTACAAATTTTGCATCCAGAAATTCATCACAAATAAAGAAATCAATTTTTGACACTTCAATAGAAATTTCACAATTATTTTTCATCAAGGATGTATCAAGCAATGTATTATAACCAATGAAATCAATCTCAGATACCTCCATAAGTTTTTCACATTCAACCTCAGCATAAGATATAGCAAGAGATTCATCACAATAAATAACATCAATTTCAGGCACTTCTAAAAATTTATCACAATCCATATCCACAAAAGATGTATCAAGAGATTCATCATAACAAACAACATCAATTATAGGTGCCTCTAAAATTATTTCGCAATCCATATCAAGAGATGTATCAAGTAATGCATTACGACCAATGAAATCAATTTTTGGTACCTCAATTGGATTTTCACTAGTAGTTTCTACGCAAGGTATATCAATAAATTCATCATAACCAATAAAGTCAGCACTAGGTACCTTTCTGAATTTTTCTGAATAAAGAGGAGAAATACTTACCTGAGCGTGCTGAAGAATACCTGGAGGTTCTACAAGAGTGGATGTGACTGTGGCCTCCTCCTGGTAATGTGCAATCTCCTCTTCAGGTTCGTGTTCTGGTGTACACTCAACTAAAACAGGCGATCCTTGAGTTCTTGCTTCCACCATGCAAGTCCCTACACTTTCTAGTTCATCTTCTAGATCTTCTAATGTATCCATCACTGTTGGTGGTCCCTGGGGCTTAGTGCAATCCCCTACACCTGTAGAATCATCTTCTATGCATGCTCCTTCTGTAATATCTGCAACAACAATGTCAGAAAAATTAGGACCATCAATAATACTATCATCACAAAATAAAAGATGAGAATGATCCTGTGGAGCTTCAGTTTCTTCTTCTTGAGCTGAAAAATTTGGAAATGAATTTTGAACAAGAATCTCCGGTGGGATGCATGCTGTAGGTGCCCTATATTTGATGTCTTCTTCTTCTTCTTCCACCAATTTTGCAAGATCACTTGAAGAAGGACTTGGCCATGCACTAGGGTCACCTTGAACTGATATAAAATCAACTCCGGGGCTCTCAGAATTAAAAGTAGCTTGAGAAAATAATTGTCCTGATTCTTGGGCTTTTATCTGATTCAAATCACTAGCCAATTGTCCCATTTGCCTTCCGAGGTTTTGAAGTCTTTGTTGCACAATTTCCCCAAACCTTTGTTGTTGAGCCTCAAGCTCTTGTTGGTCTTGAAAAGTAACATAAGGCTGCTGAAGACCAAGAGTAGGCTGTGCATGCTGAAATGGAAGCTGTTTAGGCTGCTCAAATGATTGAATGGGTTGATTAAACTGCTAAAAATTTGGCTCACAACTTGGTGGAGATGGCTGAAAATTTTGATTCTGGAAACTCTGAAATGGTTGGGACTGAAAATTCTGATTTTGAAATTGAAAATTTGGATCGTGTGGCTGTGAATGTTGAAAAGGTTGTTGAAAATTCTGTATGGGTTGAAATTCTTGCTGCCATGGCTGAGGTTGAGGCTGAAATTGATTATTACCCTGCTGAAAACTTAAATAAGGCTGCTGGAAATCTTGGTTAAGATGCTGAAAATTTGGGTTTGGTTGAACTTGATGGAAGGGTGGTTGCTGAAAATTCTGATTATTTAAACACCCTTGCTGAATTCCTTGAAAAGGTAATTGATCTTGTTGATAAGGTTGTTGAAAGTTGGGCTGAAATTGCTGAATTTGGGGCTGAAAACTTTGGAATAGTGGCTGCCCAATCTGAGTTTGCTGGAAATTTGGTTGACTTGGCTGAAAATCTTGCTGAAATTGTTCGAATTGTAGTTGAAATCACTGTGGTGGCTACTGGAATTGTTGTGGTTGCTGAAATTGGGGCTGAGGTGGCTGAAATGTAGGCTGAACCAGCCTCTGGTAAGTAGATGAATGCGCTTTATTTTTCTGTTGGTATTCCAACACCTTACACCAACATTTCAACTCCATCAATGCCTCTTTTATCTCTGTATAGTCCTCTGGTGGAAACATTTTGATCTTACAGCCCTGTCACACAACATGTTGGATCGAGAGAACCGATAGAGGGGGGGGTGAATATCGGAAATCGTTCGAATTTTAGTATTAGAGCAGTTACGCAGCGGAATAAAACAATCAAACGCAAACACAGTAATTTTTACTTGGTTCGGGGCCTAGGTCGACTCCTACTCCAAGGCCCACGGTCGTTGACCGTTTACTTTGGGCAATTCTATATGATGAGGTGCAATAATGGTTTACAAATATTGATTTACAAATACAGCACAGTAAACTTAACAATTAAAAAGAGGCTCTTCTTTTATCGACGCCCGATGTAGGTTGTCTTTTTCGGAGCAGCGGGACGTCGTCGGCTCGAGTTGGGAGGTTTCCGGAGTGAGGCGCGAGAGCAGAAGAGCGTGGAAGCGTTGATTGAAAATTGTTGTGAAGCCTGGGGTCGAGGGCCCTTTATATAGGGCCTGGGGGCGCCCGGGACGTCGGGGGCGCCCCCCACGTGTCACACGATCCGCCTCAGTCTCGGTCAGCTTCTATCCCTTCAAATTCGGGATCAGACCATGACCGGGGCTCCCGGAGCGTTGGGGGCGCCCGGGTTGACCGGGTCAAAACTTTATCCTTTGGCTTCGCTTGGTTGAGCTTCGATGCTTTGCTGATGGGGGCGCCCGGAGCGCTGGGGGCGCCCGGGATAGCGGGGGCGCCCGGGAGCACGGGGGCACCCGGGAGTTGAACTGTCGAAGCTTGCTTTACCTTCTTGTGTTTTGTGTTCATCTTGGGGGCGCCCGGGACACTCCGGGCGCCCTGGTCAGCTGTTGCTGTTGGTGCAGAATGCACCCAAGTCAAACCTGTGTTTTGATATTGGCAAAAGGGTTCAAAAGTTAAGGGTTAGTTGTTGTCTAACAAAGTTCTTGAGTGTACATGAAAAGCCCTAGCGAAGGAATGCTAGGCACTGGCGAAGGACTGCCAGACAGGAAAAGCCCTAGCAAAGGACCGCTAGGCTCTGGCGAAGGACTGCCAGAATGGACAAGTCCTAGCGAAGGAATGCTAGGCACTGGCGAAGGGCTGCCAGAAGAAAAGACCTAGCGAAGGGCTGCTAGGCACCAAGCGAAGGGCAGCTTGGCAACTCAAGACCTGGCGAAGGACTGCCGGGCAAAAGTCCAACTGGAGGATCCGGTTGGCACCAGGTAAATTCTCCCGAGAGGAGTAGGTGAGGACGCGTTCCCCTTGAGGGAACATTAGGCGTCGGTTCGACCTAGGGCTCCATTTTGGAGACCAAAGTCAGAACCAAGACAGCCAAGGCTGTATAATTCATTATGTTATTGGTTTATTGTGTTTTGGACTAACCTTGGATGCAGGACCAAAGGAAAGTGTGTCTGCAGCTCAGAATGTCTCAAAGGAAAGAGGCGATCGCTGACCAGGGCGCCCGGAGTGTCCCGGGCGCCCCCAAGGTGAACACAAAACACAACACAACCAGAAGAACCTCGACAGTACATTCTGAGGGTGCCCCCGCTGTCCCGGGCGCCCCCATTGCAAAACAACTCTGCCGCGTCTGCGCTACACGCCCAGGGCGCCCCCGCTGTCCTGGGCGCCCCCAGCCAGACTTGCCGAGGAGACCTCAGCGTTGCGGATAAGAGCTGACCGAGTCAACCAGGGCGCCCCCAGCATCCAGGGCACCCCCGTCAAAGGGTTATCCCGAGTTCTTAGGGATAAACCCTTGACCGCGCCTTTTGGGGATCAAGCGCCACGTGGGGGGGGGGGGCGCCCCCGTCGACCAGGGTGCCCCCAAGCCCTATATAAAGGGCCCTCGACCTCCTTCTTCAGAGCATCAATTGCTTCGACACTTCTGCGCTCTTCTGCTTCCGCGACATGCTCCAGAAATCTTCCAACTCGAGCTGACGACGTCCCGCTGCTCCGAAACTTCGATCTACACCGGACGTCGGTAACGAAGAGCTGTATTTAAAGTTTACTAAACTGTTCTTGTTATAATCTTTCTTGTAAACATTTACGAACTTATAGAATTGCCCGCAGAAAACGGTCAACGACCGTGGGCCTTGGAGTAGGAGTTGACACAGGCTCCGAACCAAGTAAACCGACTGTGTTTGCATTGTTCTATTTTTCTTTTATTTCCGCTGCGCACCCGCTCTTTTTAAATCCGAACGATTTGCGACATTCACCCCCCCTCTATCGCATCTCTCGATCCAACAGTTGCCTCATTCCTTTGAGGCTCTCTGAGCAGCAGACACTCGTTCCTTCGGTCCTGCATCCAGGGTTAGTCCAAAACACAATAAAACAATAAAATATTAGTTTATACAGCCTTGGCTGTCTTGGTTCTGACTTTGGGCCTCCGAAATGGAGCCCTAGGTCGAACCGACGCCTACTGTTCCCTCGACGGGGAACGCGTCGTCACCTACTCCTCTCGGGAGAATGTACCTGATGCCAACCGCACCTTTGGTTGGACTTTTGCCTGGCGGTCCTTTGCCAGGTCATGGATACCGAGCTGTCCTTCGCCCGGTGCCTAGCGTTCCTTCGCTAGGGCTTCAGTCCCGAGCTATCCTTCGCCTGGCGCCTAGCAGTCCTTCGCTAGGGCTTTTCACTCTGGCATTCCTTCGCCAGTGCCTAGCATTCCTTCGCTAGAACTTTTTACCCTGGCATTCCTTCGCCAGTGCCTAGCATTCCTTCGCTAGGTCTTTTTACTCTGCACACTAGAGTGACATGTTAGATAACAGGTAATACTTAACTTTTGAACCCTGTTGCCATTATCAAAACACAGGTTTGACTTTTGGTGCTTTCTGCACCAACAATCTCCCCCTTTTTGATTTATGGCAACCCCAATTCAAAAAGTTAAGTTTAATCAAAAGCATAAGAATTTGTTCCCTCCCCCTGGAGGGGATCTCCCCCTAGATTTTTCAAAACTTCGTGGGGTTCTAAGTTTCAAAAACTTTACTTAGAATGATTTTGCACTTTGAAAACTTAAGTTTAGGTACTTTGGAAATCTTTTGATAACTTAAGTTTTAAAAGTACATAGAGGAGTTTTTGAAAGCATGAGTTTAGAGTACTTAAAAATTTGAAGCTCGAAAAGCTTAAGTATTTAGATAATTTTTGTTTTTGAAATTTGAAAAGCTTAAGTACTTAGATATTTTTGAAAGGCTTAATTACTTAGAAACGTTTTGAAAAATCTTAAGTACTTAATGAAGTTTTCAAAAAGCTTAAGTATTAAGTTTTGAAAAACTTAAGTATAAAGCTTTGAAAAGAAACTTAAGCTCTCTCCTTTCCTATCTTGGTATCAGAGCCTTAGATGAAGTTTTGAAGAAGTTTAAGTATTTAATAAAGTTTTGAAAAGGCATGAGTGTTTTGAAAAACTTAGTACTTTTTGAATAAAGGATAGAGTTAAAAAAAAAAAAGACCTATCCTGGCGATATCTCTATCACCAGCTACCAACCTATGCCGAATTCGATTCTCTCGCCCAGGCCATCACCTATCCTGGCTATATCACTAATAGCGCTGACCTATTGGTTCCATCAGCCCCAGCCAAACGGCATATCCATGCCGGCGACCTATCCTGCGTATTTATCAGCCCAGGCCATCACCTATCCTGGCTATATCACTATCAGCCCCAGGCATCTCTGGAGGATATCTTTATCTGAGTGTTAACACCTACCCCCATGATATAAATGGGGAAGAGACCTCTCTTTCTCTCTACTCCTGGTATATGGACTACTCCAGGAGGGACCTCTGTCTGCCACCACGCTTGATTCACTAACCATGAGTGCATGAGCTGAGCAGCACAGAGCACACTACCCATACGCCGTCAACCACCAACCCATGAGTGGTCGTATGGATAGTCAGTATGACTGTCGACCTGACTCACATAAGGGGGCCCCTGATCGACAGTGATGCACAGTGCACGATGATGCATGACTCTGGTCAACAGCATCCACTATCTAGTCCACCTATATCAACATGATATGCAAGGATCATAAACAAATGCACCATAGCCTAAGTCCTAAAGGTATAGGTATCAACATGCCAGGTACATCATAAACAGTATCAGCCAAGGTAGAGCAGGTATAACATACTACATTACCCTACCGCTAAACATAGCATATCAAGCATATCTGCTAGGACTAATCTAAAAGATAAGTCAGAGGTACCCGCCTCGATATGAGAAGTCCAGGCGTCGAGAACCCCTTGTCCAAAAATAATATCTCCGCAATACGGTCGCGAAATCAGTCAATGCCCTGCATCAAAATATAATATTAGCTATATACACAAAGTAACTAGCTAATCAAAATCCCCAGTCGTTTTAGGGTTAACCTACTACCGAAGTCATTTAATTACTCTAATTAAATGACTAATCTCATTTATTGAGTCTAGGTGAATTTAGGTTTAGCCCAACCCCATCAAAAAATTCAGATCAAGTTTCCTTGAGCCCCTCTCCAAAAGTTGCTCACGGCAAAAACAGAGATATCCTCAACCAAATGGAGAGGAGAAGTTCTACGTTTGACCTAAAGCATGTTTGCTAACAAGATCAAAAATCCAATAAAATGAATTCCACTCCTTCATTGTTCAGAATCTCATCTATGGCAAGAATAGGAACGCCCCATCCAAGACCTAGTTACAACCAACCACAAATGCTCACAACCGCAATATTAGCTCCCCTTGGATCCAACTCACAACAGCAAAGGGAGAATCAAGAATAGAGATAAAGCTATACAATTACTCCATCGATCTAAACTGCTACCGAACCCGAACAACAGCAATCGTGCAATCCATAAGAATCCAAGTTCAAGATCGAACTAAAACAACACAGACCAATCCAATTCTGCGATCAAAACCATACGGCAGAACAAAACCCAACACAAACAGGATTGCGACACCAAATGCTCACGACATAATCTACAATTCAATCTTAGGTTGCTTGAACCAGAATAAAACTTACCTTAAATCGAAGCCCAATCCAGCGAGCAGATCAAGAACACCAGAGTAAACACGAGAGATGGAATCACCAATCCAGCACCCCATATCAGAATTCAACCCCTAATCAGCAGCACCCAACAACGACAGCGGCTCACATGATCAACTCCAGATCGAGGTAGTAGGCCAGAAGCCCTAGCGTCGGTGGCGACTGATCGAAAGGTTGGCCGGCGATCAGAGAGACATCGGATGATTATCGGATCAATCGGACTACAACCTCAGAGGAAGTAGTGGAGGGGAGCACACAATGGCTGGCGACGGTGCTCTAGGACAAAGATCAAGCGCAGAAGGCGGCGGATCTTGGCGTTGGGCGATCGACACATGGAAAGGAAGGAAAGCAATGTGGGAGAGGAGATCAGAGAGGCGGACGAGGGTCGACGCTGGCCGACGACATGATCAAGAAGGGTGCTCAACCGTCGGCGACGATGAAGAGAAAGGAAGCCGTCGGCGGAAAAGCTAGGGCACTCGGGTGGAGGAAAAGGGGAAAAGGCAGCCACTCGGAAAAAATGGGAAAAAAACAAATATAAAGGTAGCCATTTTGCAACCAGCCCCATCCAATTTTGGATATTTCCATAAAAGCCCCTAAGTTTAAGCATCTTTGCCTTTTAGCCTCTAAACTTTTCGTATTTTAATTCTCCCCCACTAATAAAAATTTGGTCCCCAAATTTGTTATCACATGTGCTAGGTACGCCAAACAGTACAAAATACTGAACGAATCACCCACACGTACCTCAATCAAACAAGTGGGGGTTGCGAGCTCGGATAATATCCTCGAGCTCCCTGGTCGTCTCGGCATATGAATGGGGCCGCCATCCGACTTAAACTAGTCGGATTGCCTTGTTCACAACCGATGCTCCTAGAAACCCAAAATTCATACGGATATCTCTTTATAAGTAGCGTCAGGCTGGAGCGGAACAGGCATCTCGGATAGTGTGTGAGTGGGGTCTGATATATAACCTCTCAGCATGGCTACATGCTACACGTCGTGGACGCTGATCAAAGACGGTAGAAGTGCTAAGCGATAAGCTACAGCTCCAATCCTTTTCAGAATGTGGAACGAACCAATATACCATGGAGTTAGCTTACCTCTGAGACAAACACGTTTCACCCCTTTCGTGGGTGAAACTCAAAGGAAAACATGATCACCCGGGGCAAACTCTATGGGTCTGCGCCTCCGATCAGCATAGCTTTTTCGGCGATCTCGCGCAGCTAATAATCTCCGTCTGACAGTCCGTACTAACTCTGCCTCGTGTTAAACTCTCTGGGGTCTCAACAGCTGAGTCTCACCGACCACATCCCAGAGGGTGGGTGTCCTGCACGCCCTACCATACAACGCCTCAAACGGTACCATCTGTATCGCCGAATGGAAGCCGTTGTTGTAGGCGAACTCCACCCAAACGCGAATGGTCCTCTCAACCGCCCCCAAAGTCCATCACACACGAGCGCAGCAAGCCCTCTAGAACCTAAACGGTACGCTCGGACTGCCATCTGTCAACAGACGACAACTAAACCGAATCGCAACTATGCACTTGTAGCTCGTAGGAGACTCCTACCATATTCCAGAGAAATCCCTAAAATCTAGTAGTCTTCCTATCGTATATCTCTACCAAGTGATCCATCGAGTCCATCCTACGGATCGAAGGAAAATGCATAGATTTGGTTAATCGTTCAATGATCACCCAAATCGACTCGTGTTGCCTCCATAAACCAACGTACTAAGCTTTCTCTCGTAGGGAAATCTTCGAGAGTAAGACCGCTAGTCTCTGACGCTCCCTGTGGGTTATGAGCCCACCACGCTACCACTGCGTCAATCGACGTATCAATAATCTGAATACGAAGACTCTCAATGTCCTTTTCCATGTCGTTCCGCTAACAGAAACGTTTCGAATCCCTGTACACTCGGGTACATCCTGAGGATATCGTAAAACTAGGTCAATGCCACCGAAGTAAATTCTCCGGACCGGAGATGATCTCACGACTGTACCACCTATTACGGAATAAACTGTTCCGCATACACCACGAGGACCCCTACGTCCGATGCCCTAAGGCTACTCTACCTCGAACACACCGAGGGTAATAATCTCTAACCGGAGCACACCTAATCTGATCGACAAAAGTGTCCAATCATCCAAAGGTAACAACACGTGCTCATATACCCAGTCCAGAATACATCCGGATGTCGTCTACAATTAATAACAGCTCATCCCAACTTCTTAAGGCACCAGACTCCAGTCCACGTGGTGGCCAGATCATGGTATGCCCGTACAACATACCAAGGGCATAACTGATCGAGAGATCATCTAACCATTAGCTACAACCGAACAACTAATCAACATCACCCATATCAAGGTGCTTAACCCTAGGATCACTTGTGCCACATCTATAATCTGATCGTCCGAATACATAAGAAACTGTGCAGATTGGGTTAATCGCTTAACGATCACCCAATTCACATCAAGCCCTCTCCTAGTCCTAAGTAAGTCCATGACAGATCCTTAATACCAGTTCTTATTTCCAACCATAAATTGGAATCGTCTCATATAACCCAGCGAGTCTCTAAGATTCAACCTTCATCTATTGACATACCAAATCCCTAACCACAACATCCGCGATATCCTCCCTAATATCGATCCACCAACGGAAACGCCTCCAGTCTCTGTATCTTCGGTATTACCTGCAAAACACACAAACTAAGAACGGTGAGCCTCACTTGCCTCATAGGTGAGAGAATCAGTGAAGCTCCTCCATAAATAGGTCAGAAAATTTTCAAACAATAGAAAACGCTAGACACTCCTTCGGACTGGCGTCCGAATATTCTCGAACTACGGAAACGTTCGAGAGCTAAGGCTACCACTGACATCAGTACGGCCCAGTGACAATAGGAAAACCCTAACGTCCATGTGCTTGAACCTCTAGCTCTGAAACGAGTAGGTACTGTAACCAGTCGTCTCTGATACCAATGAATCACCCCATGGACTGGTTTGGAGGTCAACTCGTAACCACTCTCACCTGCCAACCACCGGTATACCCCTCGAGGCCCGTCCTTGATAACCTCCACCGATTACGGTCAAATTTCTTAGGTGTTACGCAGCTAACACCAAATTCACCGCACCATATCCATTCCTAATTCTCGATGTATCATCGAGAATATTTAACACGTACGACATGTCTACGAGTCATGATACCTCATAGGCTAGAACAGCGTCAGATCAGTCGACTAACCGTCATCTCGTAACCCGATATACTCCAACTCCGCTCCAAAAGGTGATAGAGACACAAGCTCAATTAATCTAACGAAAAACCCAATACAGTATTCCAGAACAAAACACATAGAAGTTAAACATCACTTCGTAAGAGACCATGTAGCCAGAGGTGAGATAGTACTTAAACATATAGACTCGAAATCCAACTTAGCTAATATATTCACAAAACCCTTACCTGAGTCTAAATTCAGCTCACTAAGAAGGCAGTTAGGATTGTGCTCTGTAGAATAGATTAACTCAATTTTGTTCTGCTTTACTTGATTTAAAAATCAGTTTCTAAAAGAATTTTTAAAACTAGTTTACTTAATTTCAAAATCAGTTCTTTTACAAACTTTTTAAACTTAGTTTTACTTCAAAACTATCCCCTTTCAAAACTAAGGCTTTTTCGCAAATGGACTTAGCCTAGGCCCTAACCCTAGAACTACATGCACCTATAGATTTAGAAGCCAGCATCTCACAAGTACCTTAGGGTACTTTTGATTGATAACCTAGAAAGGGTTGAGATGCTTAGGTCTTTGCCTTAATTCAAGATGCTTTAAGTCAGTGCATCTGCAGTAATTGGGGCACTAAATACAACTTATACAGCAATCAAGTTAAGTGTCAAGTTTAGAAAATCTAACTTGAACAGAAACACTTAACTTGACTAACCCTAGCGAAAACTACTGCTTATAACAGTTAGTGAGTACCTAAGTGGGTTAGACAGGTCCCTACAAGAAAAAATCAACTGATTTGGTCTAAGTCCTGGTTCAGTACAGCAAAGTCATGCAAATATTTTTCTTTATAAAAGTTATTTCCGTTCTGAAATTTAATTTCTGCTATATTTATCTGTTTTTTGATATATGGCAAAGGGGGAGAGATAGAAAGGAGAGAGTTTAAATTTTTTTAACTCAAAA
>JAGFNQ010001570.1:45259-113336 GCA_024364735.1 Boesenbergia rotunda
CCGGTGGTCGATACCTCTAGACCCGCTAACGAGAAGTTCCTAAATCCTATTTCATCAAAGTCGGTCATAGCGGTTATTTCACCCACGGTTATGTCACGACCGTGGTGATGAAGGAGAGAGGTGATAATGTGGCAGAATGGAGTACGCACTCGTCCCTGGGTCGTGACACTGGACGCATGTAGAATAGTATGAAACATGTGTAGTCCAATGTCTATGTCAAGGTGATGGACTAGGGCATACAAAAGAAAAGCATGAAAGGGTCGCATGATCCCGAGATCTCTAGTGGAGAGTGGTAGGATACAGCGGACCAGGACTCTGTACAGGGTATAGTCCTGTGCTTGAAGGTCAACGGCTTGGAATCGTCTATTTGCGTGGAGTCTAGCTTCCCTATAGAAGTAGGCGTGGATAGTGTCTAAGGTAATGTGAGAATAGGGAGGGTCAAATGGAGGATTCCTAGGTGGATAGCAGCAAAATGTGGACTGAGAGGGTCGTAGTCCAAGGAATCGGTTCAACAAAGTAGGGGTTATAGACAGAGGTATCCCTTGGACAGTAGTGTGAAATATGAGATTATCTTGTCGAATTATGTTATTGTAGAATTCTGCACATAAGGATTCATTAATGGTATGAGTGCAGAAGACAAGATTATCTAATTGATAGAAGTTGATAATATTCATGGCTATGGGGCATGATTGGGTAAAGAAGTGCCTATTAAGATAACTTGTTTTAATAGGCTTGTAAATGGTTTGAGCAAACTTATTGCATAATTCTAGGGTAGGAAATTTGGGGTCAGGACTTGGTTCGGCACCGGGGTTGGTCGGGTTTGGTCGGCGTCTTCTAAGTTAAGGAAATTAAAGGAAGCATAAAGATATTGCATTAAAAATAAATTTAAATGCAATAAAAATTATACCGGGCAGCTCGGGAAGGCATGGTTGAGGATGAGGACTTGCAAGATCTCCTTGGAGGGAAAGAAGTGAAGAAGGAAGTTGAGTTTGGTGTGGGAAGAGAGGGGAATTCGGGTGCCTTATATAGGCAGATCAACGGGGGCGCCCGGGAGGTTCCGGGCGCCCTGGTCAGTGGTTACTGCCAAAGGCAGTGTTTTTGGCTGGTTGGGGGCGCCCGGGACAGCCCGGGCGCCCTCATCAGGCTGCTTTTGCAGCTTTTGCTGCATTGAGAGCGATGGGGGCGCCCGTGTGGTTCCGGGCGCCCTGGTCAAGGGCAGAGGCAGCTTTTTGCCGAGGGAGAAAGAAAAAGGTGGGGTGGGGGCGCCCGAGGTGTCATGGGCGCCCGGGACTGTAGCGAAGAGACAAATTTTGTGTTTGACCATGGTTTAATCGGTTTGACCATGGTTTGGCTATGGTTTGACTGCTTTGACCATGGTTTGACTATGTTGACCATGTTTTGACTATGTTGACCATGGTTTGACCAATTTGACTACAATATAGGTATTAAAGTAATTATAATTGAGTTTATTCTTACTGTCTCACCCAATCTAGGGTTTTCAATCACGTTAGCCTTATAGGTTTCGTGAGACAGGGTTTTTTAAAAAAAATTTGAAAATCTTAATTAATTTTTGAAAACATTTCAATTTATTTTTGAAAGGAGATGTTTGAATCTATACTTAACTGAAAATTTGCGTTAGACTTGAATTTGACAAAAAGTAATTTGAATTTGAAATTCAAAAATTGGCTTCCAGGTCTTGGCGAGGCACTAGGCCTTCTTTGGCCGTAGCCTTATTGGATCATCAACCCTTTCCTTGACAAAGCCGTTTAATGAAGTTTCATTTTCAAAATTAATTTTCAAAAAAGTTCTGGTCTAACTAGTTTGGATTTTGGATCGGTAGCTTCGGCTAGTTTCACCAGTCTAAAGAGACCAAGTAAACTTGATCTTATTAGAATTGGTTTCCCTAACGTACTATCATCTCACCTCCACCCAATACTATGTTTTCAAGTTTCAGTTAAGTTTGTTCTGTCCTTATACTAACCTAAGTCTAAGCATGGTAAATTGCACAAGTTTAAATAAACAAACAATCAGGCAAATTGCAAGAATTAAATTCTATTTAACAATAAAAATAGTTTTTAATTTGGCTCCCCCTGGACTATAGCCACGATAATAATTAGGCAAGATGTGAATCTTGTCCTTGGGGATCCAATACTGATTTGATCCAGTTGGTTTGTTCAGGCACAGTTTAGGTACCCATGCCTGAACTTTACTTCTGGACTGATTCAGTACAGCAAAGTAAGATCTTTGTCGGGATTTGGTTCTATAGCCAAGTCCGGATCGATTTAGAACGGACTTCTGATTTCCAAGAATCACGTCAAGACCCTTGGAACCAGAAGTGAATCGTTCTAAGGCCGCTCTAAGATCCTTAACCTGAGTTTTCAGGGAGGAGTTCTCTTTCTCAAGTTTTTCAACTTGAGTAGGAGTTCCTTCTTGAACTTTCTCGGCTAAGGATTTAGAGTCAGCTCCCTCTTTCAGGAGTTTTACTTCCTGTCGGAGAGATTCGACTCGGAGTTTGGCTTTCGCCAAATCTCGAGAGAGATAAGAAATAAGTTCACTTAATTGACTTTTATTGAAACTGCTTACCTTGATTTCGCCGTCTTCTGAAAAGGTTAGTCTGCCGTCGTCTTTTTTTGACTCTGACTCGGTCTCGACTTCTTCTGAGGTGGCCAGGGCTAGAAGGTTGGACTGGGGTGCTTCTTCTTCTTCTTCTGAGGAAGATTCGTCCCAGGTTGCTTGGAGTGCCTTTTTTCTTCTTGTCTTCTTGGACTCCTTCAGGTTTGGACACTCCGTCTTGTAGTGGCCCTTCTTTTTGCACTTGTAGCAGGTTACGTTGGGCTTGTTTTTGACACTCGCGGGTTCAGCTGGTTCGTCCTTTCTTCGGCTTGTCCTCCGTGTGTTGGCTTGGTTCTTCAATTTTTTATAGTAGCTTCGGGCTAGTCGGACCAGCTCAGATTAATCTCCTTCTTCATCTTCTACGTCTGAGTCTGAGTTAGACTCGAGTTCAGGTTGAGGTTTCTTCTTTGTCGATCTTCCAATTTTTCCTGCAACAAAGGAAATTCCTTTCTCGGCCATATTGCAGTTAGTCTGTTCATGAAGTTCTAACTCAGAAAATAATTCATCTAATTTAATTTTAGAGAGATCCCTTGAAACCTTGTATGCATCTACCATAGATGCCCACAAGGTATTTCTAGGGAAAGCATTTAGGGCATACCTTTATTATGTCACGATTTTCGACCTTGTGACCTATAGTGTGAAGACCGTTCATCAATTCTTGGATTCGTGCGTGGAGTTGGGCTGCTATTTCGTTGTCGGCCATCTTGATGGTGTAGAGATTGTTTAGGAGCAGGTCTCTCTTATTGATCCTGGTGTCTGATGTTCCTTCGTGCAGTTCGATCAACTTTGCCCACAGCTCCTTTGCACTGTTGAAGGGGCCCACTCGGTTCTGCTCTTCTTTTGTTAAACCGCATTGTAGGGTCTGAGTCGCCTTTGCGTCGGCTTCTATTTTGCGCTTCAGAGCGGTGTCCCATTCTGAGTAGCTTTGAGGTACTCCCTCAGCGTTCTTGGGAATCTCCAGTCCGGACTGGATAATGATCCACATGTCCACCTGAGTTTTCAGGTGGACCTCCATTCGACTTTTCCAGTAGGAAAAGTCCTCTCCACTGAAAAGTGGAGGTCTGGCGGTGCTAAATCCTTCTTGCATGGCCATTTAATCTGAAACAGAAAACTAACAAATTTTTTTTCCCAAGACTAGGTCTTGGATTAGTAGTGCGGGATGAATAAAATGAAATAGCGAGGGGTGTTGCACCAACCTCGATTAACGGGAAAAAGAAAATTCGAACGAGAAAAAGAAAATAAAAATCTGAAAAAATTTTCAAACTGGTGGTTGCACCAAGTTTGAACTTCCCCGCTCTGATACCACTTGTTGGATCGAGAGAACCGATAGAGGGGGGTGAATATCGGAAATCGTTCGGATTTATGGAAAAAGCAATTGCACAGCGGAAGATAAATGCAAACACGCGAACGCAGTAATTTTTACTTGGTTCGGAGCCTAGGTCGACTCCTACTCCAAGGCTCACGATCGTTGATCATTTACTTTGGGCAATTCTATATAAAGCGTAAAATCCGTTTACAAAGATTGATTACAGAAATAAGTGCAGTAAATTAAAAATCACTCTTCTTTACCGACGTCCGGAGTAGATTGACTTTTTTCGGAGCAGCAGGACGTCGTCGGCTCGAGTTGGGAGGTTTCCGGAGCAAGGCGCGAGAGCAGAAGAGCTTTGAAGCGTTGAATCAAGTGATGATCAAAGCTTGGGGTCGAGGGCCCTTTATATAGGGCCTGGGGGCGCCCGGGACGTCGGGGGCGCCCCCCCACGTGTCGGTTGATCCGGTAATTTCTCGGTCAGCGTCTGATCCCTTTACCTTCGGGATCAGTTTTGACCGGGGCGCTCGGAGCGCTCGGGGCGCCCGGATTGACCGAGTCAAAGTGTCATCTGCTGGCTTCGAAGGGAGCTACTTCGGCAGTTGGTGCTAGGGGCGCCCGGGACGCTGGGGGCGCCCGGGAGTTGAACTGTCGAAGCTTGCTTTGTTTTCTTGTGTTTTGTGTTCACCTTGGGGGCGCCCGGGACACTCCGGGTGCCCTGGTCAGCTATTGCCTCATTCCTTTGAGGCTCTCTGAGCTGCAGACACACGTTCCTTCGGTCTTGCATCCAGGGTTAGTCCAAAACACAATGAAACAATAAATTGTTAGTTTATACAGCCTTGGCTGTCTTGGTTTTGACTTTGGGTCTCCAAAATGGAACCCTAGGTCGAACCGACGCCTACTGTTCCCTCGACGGGGAACGCGTCCTCACCTACTCCTCTCGGGAGAGTGTACCTGATGCCAACCGTTCCTCTGGTTGGACTTTTGCCTGACGGTCCTTTGCCAGGTCTTGGATGCCGAGCTGCCCTTTGCCCGGTGCCTAGCATTCCTTCGCTAGGGCTTTTCACTCTGGCATTCCTTCGCCAGTGCCTAGCAGTCCTTCGCTAGGGCTTTTCACTCTGGCATTCCTTCGCTAGTGCCTAGCAATCCTTCGCTAGGGCTTTTCACTCTGGCATTCCTTCGCCAGTGCCTAGCAGTCCTTCGCTAGGGCTTTTCACTCTGGCATTCCTTCGCCAGTGCCTAGCAGTCCTTCGCTAGGGCTTTTTTACTCTGCACACTCAAGTGACATGTTAGATAACAAGTAAGACTTAACTCTTGAACCCTGTTGCCATTATCAAAACACAGATTTGACTTTGGTGCTTTCTGCACCAACAGCTTGTAGACTACAAGCGGTCTTCCTCTGAGTTTTAAGGTTTGATTTAAATTATAAGAATTATCTAATAACTTCAAAACAAATAATTACCAAAAAAACATTTCAGAAATTCTTCTTTTGACTCAAACTCCCCCTAAATTTGACACATCATAGGAGTCCTTGTAGATCATGAAGTGGACCTTCCTCTGTGTCTTTAGGGTTTATTAAAATCAAAAGAATCATTTTAAACAATCTTCTGAGTATGATAACTTTCAAGATAAATTTTTGAAAACATAACTTGAAATGATAGCACAGTTTTCGACAATCATGATGATAATTTTTCAAAGAAATAGTAATATCGAGGGTTTTTGGAATAAGTTTTAAAGCATAAGATTTTTGAAAATTTTGAATTTTTTGAAAAAATTAAGAAGAACTCCCCCTGTATCCGACACAATTTGTCTTTTATCTAAGTTCCTTAAGGGACTTTAGTGTTGACCAGGTTTGACTATATGGACTAGGGTTGACTATTTTGACTAAATCAGAATAAGCCCTAGACTCTATTTATTGTGATATTTGACAAAAAAATGTGATAAATGAAAAAGTAGGGTACAGTACCATAAATTAAAAATTAGAGGTAAGTTTGAATAATTTTTGCAAACTTTTTTATTTAAAAGGATAGTGAATCATGCTTTTAGGTCCTAGATGTCTCACCCGGTTCTACGTGGTCAAACATGTTAACCTTATGGGTTGTGTGAGACAAATATTTAATTTTAACAAAAAAATGGTTAAATTTGAACCATTAAACCTTAGTAAAAAAAATAATTTTTGAGGATTTTGAAATTAATTAGAATTTTAACTTTCAATTTTAAAAGTTAGTTAAATTAAATTTGAATGTTAAAATTTAGATGAATTAAATTTGAATTTGATTGAAATAAATTTAATTTATTAAGATTTAATTGAATTTAATTGATTTAATTAAGATTTAATTTTGATTGAATCATGCTTTTAGGTCCGAAGCATCTCACTCATTTCTAAGTAACAAAACATGATATCCTTAACTGTTTTGTGAGATGCATATTTTAATAGAAAGATTAATTTTGAAAAGTTAAATTAATTTTTAAACCCAATTTAAATTTATTTTAAAAAGAGATATTTGGATCTAAAATTAACTGAAAATTTGTGTTAGATTCGAATTTAACAAAGAGTAAATTGAATTTGAATTTCAAAAATTGGCTTCCAGGTCTTGGTGAGGCACAAGACCTTCTTTAGCCGTAGCCTTATTGGATCATCAACCCTTTCCTAGACAAAGCCTTTTAGTGAAATTTCATCTTCAAAATTACTTTTTGGTAAGTTCTGGTCTAACTAGTTTGGGTCTTGGATCGGTAGCTTCGGCTAGTTCCACCAGTCTAAAGAGACCAAGTAGAGAATACTTGACCTTATTAGAATTGGTTTCCCTAACGTACTATCATCTCACCTCCACCCAATACTATGTTGTTCAAATTTCAGTTAAGTTGGTTCAGTCCTTATACTAGCCAATCCTATTTCTAAGCAATAAAACATAAAATAAACAAGCAAGAAAAGCAATCAACTAAGTCACGTCATAATTGTAATGATATTCTGGGTTTTTAGAATTAGCAAGATTGTGAATTAGACTTTCTAGCATTTTGACCTTAATTATGTTTCAATATTTCATCTTCTTGTTCCAATTTACTAATGTTTGCTTTAACTAATTTATAAGGTGCAATCATATTATTCAAGGTAAATAATAGATTTTCAAATACTATAAATTTACCTTTTGATTCCCGGTTGGGAATCTCCCTCTGGATTCTAGCCATCTTTCTTTTGCTTGATTGTTTCTTTAGTATTTTGTAGTGGTCGCGAGTCAACCGAACCAGTTTGGGTCGATTTCCTCCATTGTCTTTTGATTCCGAGTCTGAGTCGGACTCGTGTACCGGTTGAAGCTTCTTCTTTGGAGTTTTCCCTGCACTTGAAATTATACCTTCCTCGACCATTATAGTATCAGTTTGATTATATAATTGTAATTCTGGAACAAATTCAAAATTGGTTACCATTTTTGTCTTAGTCACTTTGTCTTCTGACTCTGGTTTGGATTCGTGTTCAGACTCTAACTCGGCTGTATATGCTTGGGCCGAAAATGCAAAATTTTCTTGGATCTCAATATTGGAGCTCTCTTCGTATAGATTGATTAGCTTTTCCCACATCTCCTTGGCACAGTTGAAAGATCCGACCCACTTCAATTCTTCATTGGTTAGGCCACATTGTAGGATTGCAGTTGCCCTTGCATCCGTCTCAATCTTCCTCAGGGTTGGTTCATACAGTTGGTCCCACGTAAATGATAGTCCATCTTCTGTAGGGAGGTAGAACCCTGTTTGAACAATCAACCATATGTCCATATGGGCCTTCAGATGGAACTCCATTAGACTTCTCCAGGTGTTGAAATTTTCCCCAGAGAAAAGTGGTGGACGGGCACTGTTCCATTCTTGGTTGTCCATTTAGTTTAACCTCGTACACAAGATAAATAACAAAAGTGTACCAAGACTTGGTCTTGGATTAGTAGTGCAGGAGAAGGAAGAAAAATAATCCAAAATAAATGTTGCACGAATTTCGAGGTGAAATAATAATAAAATAATAAAAACAATTTATGACAAATTTTTGAAAATGTCAATTTTGTCAATTCTAATAAATGATGAAAAAGTAAGAATTTAATGTTTGAAAAAAAAGTTTGCTTGAATTAAGGTAGCATGAATTTCGAGAAAAATATTAAAATAATAATAAAAAAAAGTTTATGACAAATTTTTAGAAATTGATCGTTTTATTAATTCTGACTTATAGGAAAAAAATAAGCATTAAAATTTTAAAAAGGCGAACGAGATTGAGTGGTGTTGCACCAACCTCAATCAACGAAAAAGATTTAAAAAAAATTAAAATTATTTCGTAAAATCCGAAAATACTCTCAAATTGGTGGTTGCACCAAATTTGAGCTTCCCCGCTCTGATACCACTTGTTGGATCGAGAGAACCGATAGAGGGGGGGGTGAATATCGGAAATCGTTCGGATTTTAGAATTAGAGCAGTTACGCAGTGGAATAAGACAATCAAACGCAAACACAGTAATTTTTTACTTGGTTCGGAGCCTAGGTCGACTCCTACTCCAAGGCCCACGATCGTTGATCGTTTACTTTGAGCAATTCTATATGAGCGTAAAATCAGTTTACAAATATAGATTACAGAATAAGTGCAGTAAACTTTAACAAAAAGGGAAAACTCTTCTTTTACCGACGTCCGATGTAGGTTGTCTTTTTTGGAGCAGCGGGACGTCGTCGGCTCGAGTTGGGAGGTTTCCGGAGCGAGGCGGGAGAGCAGAAGAGCGTAGAAGCGTTGATTGAAAGTTGATTGAAGCTTGGGGTCGAGGGCCCTTTATATAGAGCCTGGGGGCGCCCGGGACGTCGGGGGCGCCCCCCCACGTGTCACCCGATCCGGCTCGGTCTCGGTCAGCGTCTGATCCCTTCAACTTCAGGATCAAATGTTGACCGGGGCGCCCGGGACGCTGGGGGCGCCCGGGACGCTGGGGGCGCCCGGGTTGACCGGGTCAAACCTTATCCCTCGGCTTCGCTGGGGCTTGCTTCGAAGGCTTGCGCTTGGGGGCGCCCGGGACGCTGGGGGCGCCCGGGAGCACGGGGGTGCCCGGGAGATGAGCTATCGAAGCCTGTTTTTGAAACTTGTGTTTTGTGTTCACCTTGGGGGCGCCCGGGACACTCCGGGCGCCCTGGTCAGCTGTTGCCTCATTCCTTTGAGGCTCTCTGAGCTGCAGACACACGTTCCTTCGGTCCTGCATCCAGGGTTTGTCCAAAACACAATAAAACAATAAAATATTAGTTTATACAGCCTTAGCTGTCTTGGTTCTGACTTTGGGTCTCCTAAATGGAACCCTAGGTCGAACCGATGCCTACTGTTCCCTCGACGAGGAACGCGTCCTCACCTACTCCTCTCGGGAGAATGTACCTGATGCCAACCACTCCTTCTGTTGGACTTTTTCCTAGCAGCCCTTCGCTAGGTCTTGGATACCAAGCTGTCCTTCGCCCGGTGCCTAGCATTCTTTCGCTAGGTCTTCAGTCCCAAGCTGTCCTTCGCCTGGCGCCTAGCAGTCCTTCGCTAGGGCTTTGTATCCTGGCATTCCTTCGCCAGGTGCCTAGCAGTCCTTCGCTAGGGCTTTGTATCCTGGCATTCCTTCGCCAGGTGCCTAGTAGTCCTTCGCTATCCTGGCAGTCCTTCGCCAGGTGCCTAGCAGCCCTTCGCTAGGACTTTGTTTCCTGGCAATCCTTCGTCAGGTGCCTAGTAGCCCTACGCTAGGACTTTTCCTGCACACTCAGTGAATATTGTTAGATCACAAACAAACTTAACTTTGAATCCTTTGCCAATATCAAAACAAGGTTCGATATGGTGCTTCCTGCACCAACAAGATCGAGTTTAAGTTATTTATGATTTAGTTGGATTCAAGTTATTTAAGTTTTAGTTGGATTCAAGTTAATTAAGAATTAATTGAAGTTTGAATTAATTTAAAAATGAATTAATTGAATTGATTTGAATTAATTTGAATTAATTAAAGATGAATTTATTTGAAGTAAATTGAATTAAATAACTTTATTTGAATTAAATTGATTTGATTAGGATTTAATTGATTTAATTAATATTTAATTTGATTTAATTAACATTTAGTTTGAATTTAATTTAATTTGAAATTAATTAAGATTTAATTTTAATTTAATTAAGATTTAGTTTGAATTTAGTTAAGATTTAATTTTAATTTAATTAAGATTTAATTTGATTTAATTAGAATTTAATTATGATTTAATTTGATTTAATTTGAATTTAATTTGAATTTAATTAAGATTTAATTTTAATTTAATTAAGATTTAATGTGATTTAATTTGAATTTAATTATGATTTAATTTTAATTTAATTAAGATTTAATTTGATTAGATTTTAACTTATTTAAGATTTAATTTTAATTTAATTAAGATTTAATTTGATTTAATTATGATTTAATTTTAATTTAATTAAGATTTAATTTGATTTAATTAATATTTGAATAATTAAGGTTGAAATGATAAATTAATAATTGTGGGTTTAAATTCATCATTTTCATTATTTCGAAAATTTCTTCTTCATCTTTATCTATCTTTTCAAGTTTTTCTAATAATTTTGATTTATTTGAATTTTTGTAATTTTTATTGATTATGGCCCTAATCTTAGAAAATTTTATCTCCTCCTCAACATTAGATCTTTCAATATCCTCAACATAGGTGGAGTAATTTGGCCCACTAATTAAGGTTTTGTAATAATCTTCAATATTATCTATGATTAAGTTATTATCTAGAAGAATTTCATCATCGAATTTATCCTCAGACACATCTTCAATATTTTCAAGAAATTCAAAATTAATCTCTAGATTATCCTTAAGATTTTCAGAATTAATTTCTGGATTATCCTTAAGATTTTCAGAATTAATTTCTAGATTATCCTTAAGATTTTCAGAATTAATTTCTGGATTATCCTTAAGATTTTCAGAATTAATTTTTGGATTAATTCTACTAACTTCAGAGTTATCTTTAGAATTTTTAGGTTCGAATTCAGAGTTATACAACGTATTTTCAAATTTGAATTCATAATTATCTAAAGAATTTTCCAATTTGAATTCAGATTTATCCTTAGGATTTTTGAATTTGAATTTTGATTTATCCTTAGGACTTTCGAATTTGGATTCGAGATTAATTTCATATTTAAGTTCAGAATTAATTGTATCATTATCCATAAAATTATTAGAGTTCATTCCAGATTTGAGTTCAGAATTAATTTTAGCAATTATTGAATTGGTATTTATGATTAAACAATTTATTTCTAACATTTTAGCCATATTCACATTTTGTAACTTGTCATTCAAAATATCTACTTGACTATGCAGCAATTCTAACTTATCAGGGAAATTATCTAAATTATTAAAAGACATTGCAGGAATTTGTAAAACTTTTGGAACATAAATCTTACGTACCTTGGCCGGACACTTGTTTTTGTAGTGTTCGTACTTCTCGCATCTGAAGCATCGTACGTGATCTTTGTTTTCCAGATTCCTGGCGCTGGTGCCCCCTTTACCTCTGGTGGTGTAGATCGAGTCTTACGAGTAGGGCACTGATTTTTATAGTGCCCTCTCTCCCTGCACGTGAATCAAATAATATGGAACTTAAAATTTGACATTTTAAAAAATTATACCTGATTCACCCCTGGGCTCCCCCTCAACACCTGGCGTCGTTGCTCCGTCGGCGGTTAGTCCGGTGAAGAGCGGCTCAGCTCTGATATCAATTGTAGGACTGGTGCCGTCGATAGAGGGGGGGTGAATATCGATCATGAAAATCTTGTCGTGAAAACTTCGTAAAACTTTCGATCTACTCAGAGCGTTAGTGCAACGGAACAGTAAATAAAAGTAAAAGCAAGATAGGGACACAGCGAGATTTATTTAATTGGTTCCCAACCCCCCAGGGTCAGTACGTCCAAGGCCTATGTACTCGGCGTGAGTCCACTATTGGTCTCCTTTCCAGAATTTTCGGAGGCGGAGAAAACCCATCTTACAGTGTAACAGTACAATAAAAAGGTATAGCAAATTAAGTACAGAATATTAAATGCAAACCGAACAAAACAAAGTTGAAGCTCGGTCGATCTGGACCTCCGAAGTGCCGCGCACTTCCTCCTGGAGCCTCCCGGTCGTAGAGCCTCATCTTTAGCGCGTTGTCGTCGGTCAGAATGATCAGAATGGCTTACAGCAGTTGTGTCTGATGCAGAGGGGTTGAAGCCCCTTTTATAGGCTTCCTGCGGGCGCCCTGGACGTTGGGGGCGCCCCGATAAACCCGGTCAAACCTTATCCCTGCGTCGACCTCGTCGCAGCTGATAAAACCTTTGACCAAGGCGCCCCGAACCTCCCGGGCACCCTCATGAAGGCTTATCTGTGTTTCTGACTCGAAACAGCCAACACAGCTTTGAACTCGGGCGCCCCGGACCTCCCGGGCGCCCTGCTTGAAGCCTATTCTGCCTGCTTCGCTTAAACCTGTTTTTTACTCTTTGGCTTGGGCGCCCCCAACACTGGGGGCGCCTTGGATGATGGGGGCGCCCCCACTGATGAGGGCACCCTGCTTCAGTGCCTCCAGCAGCCTGCTTTGTCTTCCAATCTTGCTACATGCAAGATACACAAACACAAAGCACATATACATATAGTATTAGCCTTAAGGACTTGGTTCGGACTTCGGATCTCCACGAAACCCTAGGTCGAACCGGCGCAAGTTCCCACCCCCGAGACGGTTGCCACCCAGTCCTTCGGTTGGACTTTTACCCAGCAGCCCTTCGCCAGGTGCCTAGTATCCCTTCACCAGGTCTTCAAAGCCTAGCAGTCCTTCGCCAGGTGCCTAGCAGCCCTTCGCTAGGTCTTCATAGCCTAGTAGTCCTTCGCCAGGTGCCTAGCAGCCCTTCGCTAGGTCTTCATTACCAAGCAGTCCTTCGCCTGGTGCCTAGCAGTCCTTCTCTAGGTCTTAGACTCCTAGCAGCCCTTCGCTAGGTGCCTAGCAGCCCTTCGCCAGGTCTTAGGGTTTCGATGCCTAGCAACCCTTCGCTAGGTGCCCAGCAGCCCTTCGCCGGGTCTTAGGGTTTTGATGCCTAGTTTAACTAGGACTTTTCTTCAACTTAGGTTACTTCTCCTTTGCTCCCCTTTGTCTGTTCATTGTATCACTGACTTAAGTGTATTGTCAATCATTAAAATATTTAGAGGAAAACATCATTGATGCAACTTGCACCAACAGAGAGGCCATGTGTAGGTGCCCCCTTCAACACAGGCGCCCAGTCGACCACTATAAAAGGGAGTTCACCCCCAAGGCTTGAGAATAACTTGCAAATCTCACTTTCAAAATTTTCGCTCAAGCGCTACGCTCCGGCACGCTCTGCATTCGCGATTCAAGCGCCAACGATGACCCGCTGCTCCGAAATTCCATCCACTTTGGTCGTCGGTAAAACCGTTGATTTTCTTAAGTGTTGTAACTACTTTTTTTGATTCTATATCTGTACTTGAAACTCGAAACTGTAATCATTTCTATGAATATAGAATTGCCCAACGTAAACGGTCAAGAACCGTGGGCCTTGGAGTAGGAGCTGACCGCGACTCCAAACCAAGTAAAAAAAATCATGTTAGCTACTTTTCTTTACTATTTCCGCTGCGTATTTCTCTTTACTATCCGAAAATTTTCGATCGATATTCACCCCCTCTATTGATTTACTCCGATCCAACAAGTGGTATTAGAGCGGGTGGCTTAAACTTGGTGCAACCACCAGTTTGAGATTTTTTTTTCGGATTTTTGAATTTTAAATTATTTTTCTCGCTCGAATTTTCTCATTAATCGAGGTTGGTGCAACACCACTCGATCTTTTTCCGTTATTATTAGTATTTTCCTTGCACTGCTAATCCAAGACCTTGTCTTGGGACAAGTTATTTTTGCAATTTTTTTTTCAGAAAAATTCAATGGTCATGCAAGAGGGGTACATCACTGCCAGACCTCCTCTTTTCAGTGGAGAAGACTTCTCCTACTGGAAAAGCAGGATGGATGTCCACCTGAAAACTCAGGTGGACCTGTAGATAATCATCCAGTCTGGGCTGGAAATTATCAAGAACGCATAAGGTGTGGTGCAACATTATACTGAATGGGATGCCTCGCTAAAGAAGAAAATTGAAGCCGATGCAAAGGCGACGTAGACTTTGTAATGCGGCTTAACCAAGGAGGAGCTGAACCGGGTGGGACCCCTCAACAGTGAGAAGGAGCTTTGGAATAAACTGATCGAGCTGCACGAAGGCACTTCCAACATAAGGATCAGCAAATGAGATCTGTTGCTGAACATACTCTATACAATCAAGATGCACGATGGTGAGACTGCGGCCCAACTCCACGCCAAAATTCAGGAGCTGATGAATAGGCTGCACACGATAGGTCACAAGGTTGAAAATCGTGACCTGATCAGGTATACGCTTAATTCTTTTCTGAGAAACTCACTGTGGGCGTCTATGGTAGATGCCTACAAAGTTTCAAGGAACTTATCTGAAATCAAATTAGAAGAACTCTTTTCTGAACTAGAACTGCACGAACAGACTAATACTACCTTGATCGAGAAAGGTATAACTTTTGTTGCAGGTAAATCTCAAGGGAAAGCTCCCAAGAAGAAGACTCAACCAGCACCCGAGTCTGATTCAGACTCGGACTCAGAAGATTGTGAAGGGGATCGACCCAAGTTGGTTCGGCTAGCTCGGGACTACTACAAAGAACTAAAGCACCAAACAAACAAGAAGAAAGCAAGCCGAAGAAAGGAAGATCCATCAGAACCTTCAACAAGCTCGGAGAGCAAGACCAACGTTACCTGCTACGAGTGCAACAAAAAGGGACATTTCAAGTCAGAGTGCCCCAACCTGAAGGAAACCAAAAAGGCGCGAAGAAAGAAGGCTCTCAAAGCCACCTGGGACGAATACTCTTTCGAAGAAGAAGAAGAAGTCCCACATGCGAGTATCCTCGCCCTAACCGTCTCGGAAGACGTTGACTCCGGATCAGAGTCGGAACAAGATGACGGAAGACTTACAATCTCGGAGAATGGGCAAATCACGGTAAGAGGTTACTCTGAATATGAATTGTCAAAGTTAATTTAGTATTTGTCTCGTAACTTAGCGAAATCCAAGATCCAGGCCGAGTCCCTCTGATAGGAAGTAAAACGCTTGAAAGAGGAAGCCGACTCGAGGTCCTTGACCGAGCAAATTCAAGAAGGAAACTCAACTCAAGTTAAAAAACTTGAGGAAGAGAATTCTTCCTTGAAAACTCAAGTCAAGGAGCTCAGAGTAGCCTTAGAACGGTTCACTTCGGGTTCCAAGGGTCTTGACATGATCCTTGAAAAGAAGAAGCCCGTTCTTAACCGATCCGGACTCGGATATCGAACTAAGTCGAGACAACGTGCATATTATTCTATATTGAACCAATCTAGAACCCAAGTCCAAGCATGGGTCCCCAAGCTATGTTTAAGTAAACAAGCTGGACCAAACCAGTATTGGATCCCCAAGAACAAGATTCACATCTTGCCTAACCCTTATAGAGGCTATAGTCCAGGGGGAGCCAATATAAAGACCATATTTATAATTAGATAATTTTTTTTGCTTGCTTGTTTATTTTCTTTTGCAATTTTAATTATCATGCTTAGACTTAGGATTGGTTAGACTAAGGACAAAAAGATTCAATTGAAATTTGAATAACATAGTATTGGGTGAAGGTGAGATGTTAGTACGTTAGGGAAGCCATTCTGGTGGAACTAGCCGAAGCTACCGATCCAAGACCCAAACTAGTTAGACCAAAATCTTTCAAGAAGTAACTTAAAGATGAATTTTCAGTAAAAGGCTTTGTCAAGGAAAGGGTTGTTGCTCCAATAAGGCTACAGCCAAAGAAGGCCTAATGCCTCACCAAGACCTGGAAGCCAATTACTGAAAATCAAATTCACTTTACTACTCGTTAAATTTGAATCTAACACAAATTTCGATTAATCTTAGATTCAACACATTTTTTCAAAATAAACTTAACTTTATAAAATTTTTAAAATTAATTCAATGTCTTCAAAATTAACCATGCTTTTCAAAATTAAAATATTTATTTTTGAAAACTTGTCTCACAAAACCCATAAGGTTAACGTGATTGATAACATTAGACTGGGTGAGACAGACTAGGTTATGAAAATCAATTTTAAGCTATCCCTAACTCTAATTGGATCCAAATCAATAAATACTTTATGTGTAGGAACATAAAGATTTGGACCAATGGATGTTGGATAGTGGATGCTCCAGACACATGACTAGAGACAAATTGAAATTCACCAAAATCAAGTTCAAGAACCTAGGCTCAGTAGCATTTGGCAACAATGCTACACTCAAAGTCATTGGGTCAGGTAACATTGAACTCAAGTCTGATTTTGTGATTAAGAAAGTACTCTTGGTTGAAAATTTCAAGTTCAATTTGCTTAGTATAAGTCAACTATGTGATACTGGCTATGTAGTTACATTCACCAACTCTGACTGCCTAATTAGAAACCTTCAAGACTCAGAAGTTATGCTTAAGGGTACTAGGAAAAACAACGTTTATACTATTAATTTACCTTTAGTACCAAAATGTCTCTTGACTCAATTAGACGAATTCAACCTCTGGCATAGGAGATTAGGTCACACTCATGTTAAACTCATTTTTAAAATTACCCAACTTGGTTTAATTAAAGGTGTACCAAAAATTAAGAATTTTGAAAACACAATCTGTAACTTATGTAACCAAGGCAAACAAACTAAGTCAAACCACAAATCAATTCAATCAGACTTAACTCAAACCACACTTGAGCTCCTGCACCTTGATCTATTTGACTCACACGGAGCCAAGTCACTAAGCAGGAATCGGTACTGCTTAGTAATTATCGATGATTACTCTAGGTTTACCTGGGTTAGGTTCCTAAAAACCAAAGATGAAACTTTGAACTTATTTATTGACCTATGTAAAATGATTAAAAACCAAAATGATACTAAAATTAAAAGACTTAGAAGTGATCACAGGAGAGAGTTTGAAAATCAAAAGTTTGAGGAATTCTACAAGATAAATGGGTATATCCATGAGTTTTCTTGTCCTAGAACCCTCCAATAAAATGAGACTGTGGAAAGGAAAAATAGAACCCTTCAGGAAGCCGCTAGAACCATGTTGAATGAATTTAACCTAGTTAATCAATTTTGGGCAGAAGCGGTAAGTACAGCATGCTACATTCAAAATAGGGTTCTAATTAACAAAAGACATAATAAAACCTCTTATGAACTATATTATCATAGACTGCCTAACCTACATTACCTAAGAGTCTTTGGGTGCAAAGTCTATATCCTAAACACTAAGGACTACCTAGGTACGTTTCAATCCAAATCAACCCCAGAGATCTTCTTAGGATATTCAACAACTAGCAGAGCCTATAGGGTTTACAATAAACAAACTCACAAAATTGAAGAAACTACTAACTTAATTTTTAATGAGGAAATTGAACCAAAAATTGATAATCAGAAATTGAACCAATCAAATATTGATCAGGAAGACAGTGAACCAACAATTGAACCATCAATTGAACCACTGGTTGAACCTCTAAATGAACTAACTCTTGAACCAACTATTGAGGTCTCAACTGAACAATAACTGAACCGACCCATGTAGTTGAACCAAACACTGAACCGAACCGTTCAGCCGGACCTGAGGCTGAACCTAGTACTAGAAGAACCAAGAAACCCAGACTCAGTCACCCTTCTGATCAAATTATGGGTGATCCAACCTTAAGAGTCAGAACTAGGTCTTCCTATAGAAATCTTAGTCAAATCGCGTTAATTTCAAAAATTGAACCTAAGACTATAGAGGAAGTCCTACCTGACCCTGATTGGATCATAGCTATGCAAGAAGAGTTAGCCTAATTTGAAAGAAACCAAGTCTGAGAACTAGTACCTAAACCTAAGGGTAAATCTATTATAGATACTAAGTGGGTGTTCAGAAACAAATTAAACGATCAAGGGGAGATAGTTAGAAATAAAGCCCGCTTAGTAGCTAAAGGGTTTAATCAGGTCGAAGGGTTAGACTATGATGAAACCTATACCCCAGATGCCAGACTTGAGTCAATTAGAATGTTGTTAGCCTTTGCAGCCCATAGAGGGTTCAAACTATACCAAATGGATGTTAAGTCTGCCTTTTTAAATGGGTTTATCAAAGAAGAAGTTTATGTAGGACAACCCCCAGGATTTGAGGACCTAGAAAAATCTGAGTATGTTTTTAAACTTAGAAAAGCACTATATGGGTTGAAACAAGCACCTAGGGCATGGTATGAACGCTTATCAACTTATCTAATTTCTAAGGAGTTTAACCAAGGTCAAATTGACTCCACCCTTTTTGTTAAAATCTTAGAAAATGATATTTTTATTGCCCAAATTTATGTCGATGATATAATTTTTGGATTCACCAACTTTAACTTTCTAAAAGAATTTGTAAAAATAATGGAAAGTGAGTTCGAAATGAGCTTGGTAGGTGAGCTCAACTTTTTCTTAGGATTGCAAATTAAACAGACTAGAGATGGTAATTATGTTCACCAATCCAAGTATGTTATTAATAAAGAAATTTAAAATGGATAACTCCAAAAGCTTATGTACCTCTATGGCTACAAATGTCAAAATAGATAATGACCCTGAAGGTAAGCCTGTTGATCTAAGCTATACCGAAGTATGATTGGTAGCCAACTTTACTTGACCGCTAGCAGACCTGATATCCTATTTTCTGTAGGAATGTGTGCTAGGTACCAAACTTGTGCTAAGAAATCCCACTTAGCAGCCCTAAAACGAGTACTTAGGTACATTAAGGGCACCCTAAATATAGGGATTTGGTATCCTAGGACTTTCACTTTTGAATTGTCAGGATATTCTGACTTTGACTATGCTGGGTGCATATTAGATAGAAAAAGTATAAGTGAAAGTTGCCAACTATTAGGACATAGCCTAATCAGCTAGTATAGTAGAAAGCAACACTGCGTAGCACTGTCCACAACAGAAGTATAATATGTTGCCCTAGAGAATGTGTAGCATAACTTTTATGGATGATGCACACTCTTAAGGACTTCCAGCTTAACTACACCCAAACCCAAGTCTATATTGATAACATTAGTTCGACTTGACTAAAAACCCAATTCAACATTCCCGAACCAAACATATAGAAGTTAAACATCATTTTGTAAGGGATCGTGTAGCCAAGGGTGAAATAGTATTTAAATATGTGGATTCAAAATCCAACTTAACTGATATCTTTACCAAACCCTTACCTGAGTCTGAGTTTAGCTCACTAAGATGGCAGTTAGGGTTGTGCTTAGTAGAATAGGACTGATCTATATTGTTTTCTTAAAAACTTTTCCTATTTTTTAATTTTTTTTCGAAAATTATCAAGTTTTTGAAACTTAAAGTGATTTTCCGACTTAGTTTTATTTCAAAAACTACCCCCTTCAAAACTAGGGCTTTTCGCAAAAGGAATTAGCTTAGACCCTAACCTTAGAACTGCATTCACCTATAGATCTAGAAGTCAGCATCTCACAAGCACCTTAGGGTACTTTTATTGATAACCTAGATTGGGTTGAGATGCTTAGGTCTATGCCTTGATTCAAGATGCTTTAAGTTAGTGCATCTGCAGTAATTGGGGTAATAAATACAAGTTGAACAGCGATCAGGTTAAGTGTCAAGCTTAGAAAATCTAACTTGATTAGATCACTTAACTTGACTAACCCTAGCGAAAGCTACTGTTTATGACAATTAGTAAGTAGCTAACAAGGTTAGACAGGACTCGAACAAGATCGATTTAATTTGGTTTGGTCCAATTTTTTTTTCATTAGAGTTGGTTCAATACAAAATTTTAATTTCTTACTAGCTCTAATTTACTTACTGTAATTAGTATCATTTTTTTTATATATGGCAAAGGGGGAGAGAAGGAACAAGGAAGAGGGAAAATTTTTTTTTTCAAAATTTTTGAAATTTTCCATCTCTTTTTCAAAAAGTTCTTAAATTGTTTTTAGTTCTTTAAATACTTAAAAATGTTTTTAAATTGTTTTAAGTATTTCAAATTTATTTTTCTAAGTATTTTTCAAGTGCTTCAAACTTTTAAGTGGTTCTAAGTGCTCTCAAAATACCTCGAAAAGGCTTCAAAATTTCTAAGTGTATTTTTGAAAAACATTTCTAAAGGAAATTTTTTCTTAGTAAACAAATTTGTCTAAGCTAAATTATTTTTCAAAAACTTGTTGGCAAATGTGCTAAGTAAATTTCTCTTAGTAAACAAACTTTTTTGTGAAAATGTTTTTTAGCAAATTTTTCTAAGTTAGGAAAATTTTCTAAGATCTCAAAATTGAAACTTTTGTAAGGAAAATCAGCTTTCAAAACTTGTTTTGCCTAAGTAAATTTTCAATAAATTAGGCTTACAAAACCTTTTCAAAAATTTCCTAAGTGTTCTTGAGTACAATTTTTGAAAAATACTTAGTCAAAAACTTAAAGAGTTTTGCGAAACACTTAGCACTTAGAAAGTTTACAAAACCCGCGTGACATTAAAAATTTCAAGGGGAGAATGTGAAATTCAGGGGGAGATAAAATTCTATTGTTAGTACTGTTAGATTGCTATAATATATTGTTTTAACTTAACTTTTTGAATCGTAAAGGGAGAGATTGTTGGTGCCAGAAGTACCAAAGTCAAACCTATGTTTTGATAATGGCAGAGGGTTCAGAAGTTAAGATTTGGTTGTGATCTAACAAGCTGATTAAGTGTGCAGGAATGTCCTAGGTACACTAGGCACTAAGTCCTGGTTCATTGAATTGGACACTAAGTCCTGGCCGCTAGCTGGGCAATTAAGTCCTGACATAAAGTTGGGCAATAAGACCTGGTGAGTGAAGTTGGGCACTAAGACCTGGTGAGTGAAGCTGGGCACTAAGACCTGGTCGAGGACTGGGCACCGAAGACTTGGTGAGTGAAACTGGGCACTAAGACCTGGTTGAGCACTGGGCACCGAAGACCTGGTGAGTGAAACTGGGCAAAAGTCGAACCGGAGGAGCCGGTTGACAAAAAGGTAAATTCTCCCGAGAGGAGTAGGTGAGGATGCGTTCTCCGTAGGAGGGAACATTAGGCGTCGATTTGACCAAGGGTTCCATTTGGGAAACCTAAAGTCAGAATCAAGACAGCTTAGGCTGTAAATAATGTCTAACATATCATATATATTTGCTTCTTGTGTTTTGGAACTAACCCTGGGTGCAGGAAACGAAGGGACTGTGTTTCTGCAGCTCAGGCGCCTCATTGGAAGGAGGCGCCTCACTGGGCTAGGCCCCTGTAAGGATACAGGCCCCCCAGTGCAAGGCCAAACCAAGACCATCGAAGCAAACTGCCAAGAAAGCCTTTGGACCAAGTCAAGCTAGGCGCCTGTGTTAACATAGGCGCCCCAGTCAGCTCAGGCGCGTCAATGAAGGGGATAAGCGCTGACCAAGCCTGCGGATTAGAGTTCGCGGATGAGAGGCCACGTGTAGGCACCCCCTTCAACACAGGCGCCCAGTTGACCACTATAAAAGGGGGTTCACCCCCCCCAAGGCTTGAGAACAACTTGTAAATCTCACTTTCAACACTTTTGCTCAAGCGCTACGCTCCGGCACGCTCTGCATTCGCGATTCAAGCGCCGACGACAACCCGCTGCTCCGAAATTCCATCCACTTTGGTCGTCGGTAAAACTGTTAATTTTCTTAAGTGTTGTAACTGCTTTTTCGATTCTATATCTGTACTCGAAAATGTAATCATTTCTATGAATATAGAATTGCCCAACGTAAACGGTCAAGGACCGTGGGCCTTGGAGTAGGAGCCGAAGAGGACCAACTATTAATTTTGCTTGTCAAAAGGTTAGGAAGACAAGATAATAAAATTAATCGGTAAAACCTCCTCTCATGAATGTAGAGTTTGTATACGCTCACACCATCATGCCATACGAAATTATCGATGTTTGAGGTGTTGGTAGATTTTGTAATAAATTATTTTGAGGTGTCAATTTATTTCAAAAATCTAAAACGTATGATTGTTATGATTCTCAGGTGTTTTAAAATGGATCTAAACCCACAAGACCTAATTCAAAGAGAAATCCAATTAAATGCCCCTAGTGATAAAATGGATTGGGAAATAAATATGTATTTTGTTTGTACTACCGAGGAACCTAAGTATGATCTTGCCGAGTTCTGTACCAAAAAGCCTAACGAGATTAATACCGAAGACGAGTTTGAATATTTTAGGAAATGGCTAGAAGCAGATGAGACGACTGAAGGTCATCAAAATCAGGCTTCTTCCATTACCAGTGAAAAAACATCCAAACTCTATGAACTCTTTGCTCAAAGTAATCGAGCCGCTAGGCAAATGGTAATGAAGAACTTGACCACTACCATCTTGGTTGAGGGGATGCCCGTAAGGGAACATGCCCTCAAAATGATGGCTTGGCTGAAGGAGATAGAAATTCTTGGAGCTCAGATTGATGGGGAAACCCAAGTCGATCTCATCCTCCAATCTCTACCGGGGAGTTTTGAGAAGTTTCGCCTAAGCTACAATATGGACAAGCATACATATTCGTGGGCAGAACTTCTGATAGAACTTGAGGCGGCAGAGGCAGTTTCTCTTCAGAGTTCACAGACTTTCATTGCTTAAGAAACTCTTACTTCTAAGATGAAAGGAAAGAAGAAGAAGAAATGTTCTGAGGCAAAGAAAATAGCAGGATTACAGGGACCTCAGGGATGCATAAAGAAGCCGAAAGGCAAGTGCTTTGTGTGCAAGAAGTTAGGACATTGGAAGACGGATTGTCCCCGTCGTCAGAGTAGTACCGCAGGTATATTTTCTTCTTGTGTTGTTGTAACATGGTTAGCAGTGATATCTACCGGTACCTGGTGGGTAGATACGAATGCCACTAATCATGTCTGCATTTTTGTGCAGGGGTTCCAAGAAACCCGACGGCTAGCTGAGGAGGATATTGCTGACTACATGGATAGGCTATGGATATGACTTTTACAGTGGTAGTTTTATCTATTTAGTATAGGTTAACATAGTTTTGGATTTATAGAGATTGCCTTTTGTACTTAGTTTTTGAAAAGAACTTTTGTTCAGTTTCTGGAATAAGATATTTTTTGTTGCTTTTATTTGTTAAAAGTGGAATAAAAGAAATATCTATTAAAGTACATAGATAGACAATTAGTATATAAAACCAAGAGGCTCCTATGATGCAATTAAAAGTTTATCATCTTAAACTAATATAAGAGAAAGATTCGTTCCAAGTGAAACCAAACATATATTTTGTCTCTAAGGTTGGATTTGTTAAACTCTAGTAGGATTCAAAAATGATCAACCAAAAGGCCTTAGGGTTTAATGGTTATGGAAGACTTGTCTTCCTTAGGATCTTTTGACTCCTACTAGGGAGGTAACAAAACCAAATAGGCTTGTTCTAAGTCTAGGGGCATAGAGCCAAAGATATATAGGAATTGGTTCATTCTGATAAGTATAGGTCCTTAGTATATCCAGAATAGAGGTACCTTTGAATACTTTGTTTATGCAAGTCTGATGCAGAAGAATCATCAGAGTAAAAGTATTGGTCATTATGATTAGATCATAGTGACAAGTACCTCTGGGGACAGTTATAGGACATGCTTGTCAGGGATTGGGATTTGATTCCAATTCACTGCACCCGAAGTGCCCCAACGGGATGGTGCAATGTATGGAAGGAAGAAGGTCTCTTAAGCTAATAAGTTAAGAAGATGATAAGTCTCTCCGAGATTAGCCAAATTCGTTCAAACGGGTATGTCCTAGATACGAAAGGGTATATGCTTGATTCTGTCAGAAGTCTCTTAAAACCATAGAAATGGGGACTAAGTGAAAGCTTAGTCCAAGGCATGTTCAGATTATGAGTAGTTGAGCACTTGTGCTGAAAAGAGACACTAACAAGTTGGAATTTAGTGCATATGTTCGTAGGATATCCTAAGGGAACAATAAGGTGGTTTAATAGTCCTAAGGAGCAGAGGACATCCGTTGGGACGAATGTCTGATTCTTAGGAAGAGGATTATGTAATAAACCACAAGTCCAGGTGTAGAGTTACTCTGAGTAAATTAAATAAGAGGGACATTCCAATCTTAGTACCAACTGTACAAGAGGTTATACCACATGACACTGCACCTCGTGTCACAATAGATATGAAAAGGGTACCTTGTCATAGTGGGAGGGTTGTTGCTCAACCTAAAAGATCTCATGTTCTTGGAGAGTCTATGGACTGGGCCCTAAGTGAACATGAACTAGCTCCCTAGACCTATGACAAGGATCATCCATTTTGAAGAGATAAATCCAGTTATATGGATTTGATCAAAGGACGGATGAAATCATGTGACAGAAACGTGGTGGTATTATTGTACTATACGTAGATAATATTTTGTTAGTTGGCAACAATGACGGAATATTGTCAGACGTAAGGGTATGATTGTCCACACAATTATGAAGGACTTGAGAGAAGTAAGACACATTCTTGGGGATCAAAGGTCTAAGGGATCTCCATACAAAGATGATGGGCTTATCTCAAGCCTCATATAAAACATTGTCCTAGCTCATTCTAGCATGGATACCTTCAAAGGAAAGTTTTGTACTTTTCAGTTTTAGAGCTACTCTATCTAAGAGATATGTTTAGATTATCAAAGGTGATAGAGTAGGTAATGGCAGTTCCTCTAGCATCGGCTAGAGGAAGTCTCTTGTATGCTAGAAATGAGCCCAGATATCTGTTGTGTCGTGGGCATGAGTAACAGATATCAGAGTAACCTAGGTCAAGGAAATTAGAATGCGGTAAAAGCATGTATTAGTGCTTGAAAAGGACTAAGGATTATATGCTGATTTACCGGGCAGACCAATTTCCTGTAGGTTATATGGATATAGAATTCCAATCTAGATAGGGGCATATGTAAATATTCCTTGGGGTTTGTGTTTACTTTTAGGAGGTGGAACCATAGTATAGTGTTGCGCAGTGTCTGCGTGATGGACCCTACTATAGATACTGGACATTCTGGCAGCCTGCGAGGCAGCCAATATAGCTACATGGTTCAAAGACCTCAAGATGGACTTTGATGTGATTCCTGGTTTGCAAGGAACTATCACATTTGATGTGATTAAAATGGTGCAGTTGTATACTCGAAGGAATCACGAGTTCATAAGGCAAGTAAACACATAGAGCGCAAGTACCATCCAGAAGAGGAATAGCTGTCGTTGCCTAGATTGCATCAGAGAATGACCTGAAGATCATTTCACTAAGGGCTTGGTAGCGAGAGCTTTTTAGGCAAATGAAGGATCTAGAGGTCAGATGTATGACATTTTGAAAACAGCAAAGTCTTTGAGTATAAGTGGGAGATTGTTAGGATGTATACTAAAAGCCTTGCCTTTTGGTTAGGATACATCTACATTTTAATGAAAATCAGAAAATCACACAGTGCATGTTTATATTAGTATGTGCACTAAACGTCTGATGCTTTACATTGTAGATAACATGGTGCGTACTATCGCACAGAAGATCTTGTTATCAGGTTCCTTAACGAAGCATAAGAAAGAGGCTCACAACCGAGATGGATTTGGACAAACCATCGGAATGGTTGTAGTGTAATTAGGTGTGGTTTATCTTAACCATAGAATTGCACTAGTGTACTTTATGTACATTGAGTAGGACCAAAAGAGAGGTCATCCAATTTTTGTACTAACTTAGTAAATTGGATTAGACCTCAGATAATATTATGAAGTATGATCTCTTAATCCTGAAATAATGATGGGCATATATTATTAATTATTATATCTTTGATTTACCAATGGGCGAGATCTATTCTGTTAGATCGATAGACCCGGTAAGTTGAAAAATAATATTAATAATATGATGTGCCGTTGATTATTGACGGAATCCATGTCCTGGTGAGTCAGGGTGATGATGCCCCCTTGGAGAGCTCAAAAAGATCGTCATGTCAAATCTTGCAAGTGGACTATGGTCCGACATGATGAAAAGGTTGAGTGGTACTAATCAAGGATCAAGAAGATAATTAATTTAATTATCAGTAAATTAAATTAATTATCAGGCATACGATATCTTAAACACGGGGAGATGGATGACTCGTAATAGGTGGAGCCCATATGAAAATATGGGGGTTGGTGAGGAAGTACAATGGGATCCATTAGTGGAATGGATCACCATTAATGGATCGGGTTTGGATCCATTAGCGGGCCAAGAACCAACTCCTCCTCATGGTCTCTATCTTAGCCCAATAAAGCCCCATAAGAGTCATGATACAAGGCCAGTTAATTAAGGAATTAATTTGAGATTAATTAAGTTATTGATTTCGGATTAATTAAGGAATTAATCATGGAATAATTAAAGGAATTGATCTTGGATTAATTAAGGAATTATTCTCTAATAAAATTTTGGAATCAATCCATAATTGATTGGAAAAATTTTCCAATTAATCATAATTAATATCCTATATATAAAACCCAAAACCCTTTCTCTCCTTCTCTCCTAAGAGAGGTTGTGGCAACTCCATTGAAGCCGGCGGTAAGAAACAAGAAGAAGGAGAAGACCCTTCCATCGTCACCTTCGTTTTCTTCTCCCTAGCCTCTCTCCTTTGGCTGGAGCATCCCTTGGGATTGTTGGAACTGACAGAACAAAGGTGAAACACCACCTATCGGTGTTGTTTTGTCGCCGCAACAAGAAGCACAAGGAGGTGTGATTCATATTGGGTTTTCACCTTCTTTCTCCTATTCCATCACTTCTTCTTAGGTGGCTAAAGTGTCCTTGAGGCAAGGAACAGTTTTCAGCCAGGAGAGGAAGACGTTGGCAGCCAGAAAGCAAGGTTCTTGACCTTGTTTGGCGTCGGCAAGCTTGGATAGGTGGAGAAGAAGGTTGCGGGTTGGTAAGGAAGAAGAAGGAGTTTTGACTCGGCTTCTTCTTCCATCCTCTTCATCATCTAATCCTCCCATCCCTCAGCTCTTTTGTGGTCGGAGTCCTTTGGATAGGGGTAGCTGCCGGCGGCGCAAAAGAGGAGGTGTAAAGGGTGGTTGCCAGCGCAAGAAACCCTAGGTGTCTAGGGTTTGTGTTGGTGGGAGGAAGCTTAGAGAGGAGAGATTGATTCAGGGGCCTTGGTGACTCCATGAATTGGTAGATCATCGCCCACACGACGTCCAGGAGGGGAGGGTCATAAGATAGAAGACTGTGAGGTAAACGACGAGGTATATTTCTCCCGGGCTCAGTTTTCTTTATGATATGTTTTATTTGTGCCACTTTTCTTTGTCTCGTCATTTCATGTATGTTAGTTTATTATTTTTATTTGATATCATAGTTAATAATTAACTAACTGGACCCCGAAGATAAACACAAAAACTGACGATCTAAATCGTCATCTTTTCCGTGGTTAATTAATCCGGAAAGTTACAAGGCCTTAACTTCGATTTCGGCCAAGTTGTAACTTAGATTAATTAGAACGACGATGAGTCGGCCGTGAGAGGGACGGGTCTCTATTCGGATTAAATTTTTAATCCATAGCCGTAGAGAGGTCTCTCAGATACGACCACGTAGTTGTCTTGGAAACCGCCAAGTCATACCAACAGATCCAAGACATAGAGTCCCCCTTTTCTATGGTCTGTCCCAATTACCTTCACCTTCTAAGATCACGGGTTCTGCACATAATAATTGGATGAAGAGAAAAATATTTCATATCCAGACTCACACAATTGACTAACAGAAACAAGATTAAGTGTAAGACTAGGAATATAATAGACATCAGCAAGAGAAAAGCAAGTTGTAATAATAAAATCGATACCTACTAATGACATTGAAATACCATTAGCAGTCACAATTGATAAAGATGAATTAGGAGACAAAGAGATAAAAGACGACAAGCTAAGTGACATATGATGAGAGACTCCAGAATCTAAGATCCACGAGGAAGAAGATATACCTGATGTACAGAGGATGACAAACCTATATGAGAAGAAGCAGACATGACAAAGGACTATGAAGCAAAGAACTGTTGAAATTGCTCAAGCATATATGAATCTAAAGAGGGGGCAACCACTGCATTACTAGACTGAGGTAGTCGATTATCAAATTTCCATGAAATATTTTGATGTAGCACTGGTGGTTGTTGAGGTTGTGGTTGCTGATACTACTGTTGGAGTGGTCATTTACCTTTGTTCAATAATAATGGATACTTATATGTTCAGTGTCCTTTATTTTTGCAATAAACACATTCATCATTAGAAACTTTCAAAATCAATCTATTTTGATTTTGAGGTGAAGGCCATTGTGGTGTTGCAAAAACTGATGGTGTAGATGGTGTAGTAGTTCTTTTATCAACCTAAGACTTAAAGTGAATCTCCTCTACAAGCAATTCATGTACCACTAAATCTATGGATGGGAGAAGATTACGATACAAATTATTTCACACAATCCTTCAAAATCATCATGAAGAACCATCAAGAATTGGACCAGACGTTGTTCTTCTCTACGTGTAATATAAGCTGAAAATACTCGTAATTTTGAGGATTCTGTGAATGCCAACTGATCCTATAGTTCTGACATGGCAGAATAAATGTCTTGGATACCTATATATTGTTGTCGAAGTGTGTGGATATTTGCTTCTAACTGATATTATTTGACACAGTTAGACTATGTGTATAGCCTTGCCAGATGATCCCAAACCTCTTTGGCAGTCTCGTACTTAGCCAATAGTACCAATGGAGTGTGTAACAGAATTATTGATCTACATAATAATCTTTGCATTATTAGTCTCCCAAATATCCATCGACTTTGCATAATCAGCAGTATTGTTATCCGTAAGTTTACCTCATACACCTGAAATATATCCCCACATAGATTTTTCATGCAAAATTTTTTTCATAACATATCCCCAATACGAATAATTTTTTCCATCCAATTGGACACTCATCGATTGAAGTGAATCATTTGTATGATCACTCATGGTGATAGAACAAATAGTGTTCACGAATAACCAAATAGCGAACAAAAATAAGTTGATGCGAGAATAGAAGAAACCCGACCAATATTTAGAAGAAAAAATTATACGAACGCACTAGAAAAATGGGGGTGAGGTACCTTCAAGCCATGGATTATATCAGAGAAAGTTGTGGATTGAATTAATAGTCTTTCAATTGAATAATCAAAGCTATGAAGAACCTTGCTCTGATACCATGTAGAAATTGAGGAACAAAAAATAGCCGTCTTTATTAAACCAAAAAGTGTTTTAGAAAGAATGAATACAAAGCCTTATATATATGGGGTTAAGAAACCCTACACCCTAAACTGAAAAGAAAAAAGAATAAAATACCCTAAAAACTATAAATAATTAAAATATATACAATCTAACAGGATTGACATCATGTCAGAAATTCACATGGTGGCTAGTCTATTTCGAGCTTTCCCAAGTCTGTACTCGTGGCAAAGGACGAATGGCGAATGCTTGTTACTTGGCGGTCTCTTGTAAGATCTTTCTCTAATGACAAGCTCACAATTGATATTGTTTTGAGGGATGTGAACCTAAAGTTGAGAGCATGTTTTGGAAAGTGCATACACATGTCTATCAATTTGTAGACATCTAGTGATTTGTATAACTTCGTTTGTTCATCTATATATTTACCATTCCTTAAGAAAAAACCAAGAAGAGAAAGCTTGCATCTATTGATTCATATGGAAGTAAGAAAATTCAGTCATGGATATTAATGTCAAGGAAGTTGTTGTCACAATTGATCGTTCAATTTCAGTGATTGAAAATTATTAGAGTTTGGTGACCCGAATTCAGTTTAATCCGTTAATTTATTATTAGATATTTTTTTATTAATATGTTAATTAACAAATTCTTTATAAATATGTTAATTAACAGTTTCATTATTAATTTTTCTTATGACTAAGTATCTTAAGGTCTCTATAAATTATGTATCTCATGAACAAGTTTTATCAATCAATCAAGAAAGTTATTTGGTTACCTCTTCTTTCTTTCTCTCTACCTCTCTTTTCTCTCTATTTCTCTTTACTTTATCAGAGCTGTCGACTTTGTATTCCACCGTTCATAGTGATTTGTGATTTTTCCTCCTCTGCCCGTGATTTTTCCCGTCAAGGGTTTTCCACGTAAATCTTGTAGCGTTCTCTATTATTCTTGTTTTCGTTTTCGTGCTAATCACGTTTCAAGTGGTATTAGAGCCAGGTTGGTTTTAAGGATTTCAATCGGGATTAATGACAACGGCAAGCATAAAGTATGATATTCCTCTTTTGGATCGCAACACCAGGTGTACGCTGTGGCAGGTTAAGATGTGAGCGGTTCTAGCTCATCTGGACTTGGACGGCGCACTATTCGGGATAGACAACATGCCCTCGACAAGGACAAAGGAGGAAAAGGAACATAAGGATCGAAAAACCCTATCTCAGATCTACCTTCACCTACCGAATGAGATTTTACAGGATGTTTTGAAGGAGAAATCCGTTGCTGCACTATGGCTAAAACTGGAGCAGTTGTGCATGAGAAAAAGTCTTACGAGCAAATTGGGTCTAAAATAACGTTTGTATTCTCATCGCATGGCAGAAGGTACGTTGTTAAGAGATCACTTGACCGTGTTTAAGGAAATCGTCTCTGACCTAGAGGCTTTGGAGGTCAAATATGACGATGAAGATTTAGCATTGATCTTACTGTGTTCTTTACCCTCGTCATATACGGCTTTTAGAGATACTATTTTATATAGTCGTGATACTCTTACTTTGAATGAAGTTTATGATTCATTATTTTCAAAAGAGAAAATGAAACAGCTTGTCTAAGGATCTGAGGCTCAGGGTGAGGGTCTTATTATTCGAGGAAGGACTCAGGAGGAAGACTCTGATGGTAATATCAGGGGCAGATCGAAATCCAGAAATAGCGATAAGATCTATAATTATTGTAAGAAGAAGAGCCACATCAAATCAGAATGTTACAAGATGCAGAATAAGAATAAAAGGGCAGGTGAAAATTCGAGGGGAAAACAATCAGAGAATTCTAGTGAGGCTAATGTTGCCCAAAATCACAGTGATGGTGAACTTCTCGTTGCATTTGATGCTGATTTAAAGCAGAGTGAGGAATGAATTCTTGATTCTGGTTGTATGTTTCATATGTATCCCAATCGGGACTAGTTTTCAACATATGAAACGGTTTCAAGTGGTGCCGTTTTGATGGGTAATAATGCATCCTGCAGAATTGCTGGCATTGGTACAGTCAGAATTAAGATGTTGGATGGTACCATTCAGACACTTGGTAATGTGAGAGGCACGCCCCTGATTTAAAGAGAAATATGATCTCTTTGAGTATTCTTAATTCTAAAGGGTATAAGTACACTGGTGAAGGTGGAGCTGTGAAGGTCAGTAAAGGTTCTCTTGTTGTGATGAAGGGACTAAGGAGAACCACCAATTTATATGTTCTGCAGGGATCCACAGTAATAGGTGATGTTGCCGTCACAAGGTGACATTGATAAAAGAAGATCACTTACGGGGTACGTGTTCATTGTTGGTGGTTATACTATCAGTTGGAAAGCTACTTTGCATAATACAGTTGCATTGTCCACTACAGAGGCTGAATATATGACTATTATGGAAGCTTGTAAGGAAGTTATTTGGTTGAAAGGACTCTTCAATGAGCTTAGCGAAGACTTGCAGATTACTACAGTCTTTTGTGATAGTTAGAGTGTTATTTTCCTCACGAAGGATCAGATGTTTCATGAGAGGATAAAACACATTGATGTGAGGTATCATTTTATACGTGATGTTATTACTCGTGGTGATATTATTGTCAGGAAGATCAGTATTCATGATAATCCTGCTGATACGATGACTAAGTCACTCCCTATAGCCAAGTTTAAGCATTGCTTGGACTTGGTTGGTGCTAGATGCTAAGATTTGCCTGTGGGGCTTTTGTGGAAGAGGTGGAGAATATTTTTTTTAAAGATTTGTGGAATTCGCGTCAAGGTGGAGATTATTAGAATTTGGTGACCCGAATTCAGTTTAATCCGTTAATTTATTATTAGATATTTTCTTAATAATATGTTAATTAACAGATTCTTTATAAATCTGTTAATTAACAGTTTCATTATTAATTTTTCTTTTGACTAAGTATCCTAAGGTCTCTATAAATTGTGTATCTCATGGACAAATTTTATCAATCAATCAAGAAAGTTATTTGGTTACCTCTTCTTTCTTTCTCTCTACCTCTCTTTTCTCTCTATTTCTCTTTACATTATCAGAGCCACCGACTTTGTATTCCACCGTTCATAGTGATTTTTCCTCCTCTACCCGTGATTTTTCCCGTCAAGGGTTTTCCATGTTGATGGGGTCGGGTAGTCTGGGCCAGACACGGGGATGAAGAAGCTAAGGACGCGACCTGCTCTCCTCTCTCGGGCCCCGGGACCCCCTCTTAGGGGGTGCCCTCAGGCAGCCTACCTCGGGAGATATCACATCCATAGACTCCCGAGCTCACCTCGGGAGACGAGGTCCTAGCAACAACCGACCTCAAATACCGATTAGAAAAAGTCCATGCACCCCCCTGTAAAATTGGCTCAACAAGGGAAAGAATGGTAACGACGCCGACGGTTTCAAGGGATATCCCCTCATCACCGAAAGCAGGGGGCGTGGCTCAAGTATCGGAGTCGTGGCACCGATAAAGGGGGGCAAGACTAGTCTGCCCATATCGATATAAAAGGAAGTTCAACCCCTCCGGTAAGGGGGTTACGACTTGTCATCCCTACATTCTATTTTTCTTTCTCCATCCGGACACCCTACTAACTTGAGCGTCGGAGTGGACTCCGCTGGACTCCTACCGGCGTGTCCCCTAACGCTTATGTTACTCTCGCAGGATCCCCTAAGTTCCTCATTGACATAGTCATTCCTGCCGGGGCTGATCCTCAGTGACTGGTCATCGCCGATGACTCCTTTCGGAACAAATTTGTCGTCGTTTGTGGGAAACTAATACAACACCTAAAGGAGCGCCGATGGCGGAAGTGGAGGATCTCGCTCATCCGTGGGAGGATGAATGGCCTAAGCAAGAGCGACGAGAGGTGGAAAGTGAAGAGGTACAGCTCATCCTCGCGGCGGAGGGGGAAATACACGCATCGCTCTTGACCTCGTGCCAGCACTACGAAATCGCCTCGTCGAATGTCTGAGAAACCACAGAGACGTGTTTGCTTGGGCCGTTGAAGAAATCAAGGGGGTCCCCCAGCGTTGGCCATGCATCACCTACATGCGTCACCAGAAGCCCGTCCCGTGAAGCAAAAGAGGAGGCACTTCTCCCCGGAACAAGATAAAGCCATTCGGGAGGAGGTTCAAAAGCTATTAAAAGACGGACATACCAGGGAAGTCCGGTTCCCGGCTTGGTTGGCCAATGTGCTCCTGGTTCCCAAGTCGGGGGGGGGGGGGGGGGTAAATGGCGAGTCTGCATCGATTTCAGAGACCTGAACAAAGCCTGCCCGAAGGACTGTTACCCTTTGCCTAGGATAGATAGGCTGGCAGACTCAACAGCCGGCTGTGAGTTCATCTCCATGTTAGACGCCTACCAGGGCTATCACCAAGTCCCTCTAGCCCCCGAAGACCAGGATAAGGTCAGTTTTGTGATGGCTGACGGCACGTACTGCTACAACGTCATGCCCTTCGGCTTGCGTAACGCGGGCACCACGTACCAGCGGATGATGGATAAAGTTTTCCGACACCAAATCGAGCGGAACATTGAGGTATACGTTGACGACATCCTGGTCAAGACGGAGAAGGGAGGGGACATGATAGCTGACATGGAGGAAACGTTCTCCACTCTGAGAGAACACAGGTTAAAACTAAACCCAGCTAAGTGTGTGTTTGGGGTCAAAAGTGGCAGGTTCCTGGGATACATGGTGATGGAAAGGGAGATCGAAGCCAACGCGAAAAAGGTAAAGGCCATCTTGGATATGTCGCCCCCACGGAACTTCAAGGAAGTCCAGCGGCTGAATGGTAGAATCACTGCCCTATCACGGCTCATCTCCAAATCCGCGGACAAAGCCCTCCCCTTCTTCAAAATTCTTAGAAAAGCTGTTAAATTCGAATGGGATGACCAGTGTGAGAAGACCTTTGAAGAATTGAAGACCTATTTGGCAGATCTCCCGACCCTATAGAAGCTAGTGGAAGGGGAGACCTTATTCGTCTATTTATCAGCGGCTGATGGACCCAAAAGAGCTGTCACGAATGTGGGTCTCAAATTTAGATATTGATAAGCTGGAAACCCTTTTTGCGATCAAAGAATAAAAGCGTAGTAAAGGGGCCACAGGTCGTATTTTTCCTAGGGCTAGTTGAGATGGTTTGACTTGAGCTTGAATTTATGTGTCGTTAATATTTTTGGGTTTCAAATAAACGTGGGTTTGGTTCTGATTATAAACTAAAATGCAATGAAAAGGAAGAAAACTTAACTAAATGAACTAAACAAAGTAATAGCAACTAATGAACTTAACCAATATGAAACCTAATCAACCAAGGCAGCTTAACTAAATTTGGGAAACAAATCTGAATTTAATAGCAGCCAAATGCTAAGTAAATGGATCAAACAAGGTTAACCTTTTTCGATTGAGATTAATGCAAAAGAACAACTTGCTTTAGAATTCAAACTTAAGACAAACAAACACCAGCTAACTACAAAATTCGGGAACAAGCAAATGCAAACATGAATGAGAAAATTCAGAAATTTCCGATTGCAAGACTAATTGGTTTCAAACATCATGGCTCACCAAAACAGTTCAATTAACTTGATGCCTATCAATGCCAAAGCTGCCTTTGATACCAAGTGAAAGAGTTGAATCAACTTTGATACGAAAAGGTAGAAACTCATATACCGAAGGTTGATCCTAAATGCAGAGCTAATTACTGATGAATTCCGAATCAAAACTTATCAATTTAGCTTGGAAATCAAACTATCAGTAAATGATACTCAAAACTGAAACAAACAATTTCAGATACAAGAGCAGAACAATTCAGAACAAGAAATGCAGAAACAATGTGCCAAATTGCAGAATTACTTCCAATGCAGAAATTAAACTCACAGAGCAAGCCAATTCGAATGCACAATCTAATGTTCAGACAAGATATAAGAGATCTAAGGGCTGCTCGACACAAACTTAAGAAGCTAAGTAGAAACATGCAAACTTAAAACTGAAATTGTGCAGAACTGAAACTGAAACTGCTAAACCGATTGGAAACTGATATGCAACTAGCTTAGACTAAATCCAGAAGTTGATACATAATGCTACTTAACTGGAACTAGTTGCAAATTCAATTCAGAGAAGGATTAAACTTGCAGGACACAAAATTCAGAAACCAAAATAGAACCTGATACGCAACCAATTTGATGTAAAAATGCAGAATTGAAACTAAGTTTCAGAATTGAATTAATGCAGAATAAACTGATCTACTTGCAATCATTCATTACACAAACAACTTAGCTAACTAGATTGCAGATTTGAAAGGTTATCAACTACAAGAAACGATCCAATAAAACTGTTACAGAATCCAGAAACTGTAAATGGTATGCAGAATTGAAATTACAGATAAGCAAAAAGAAATGCAATAAGAAACTAAACATCGATTTCTTCCCCGAGCTCCAGATCTTCTTGCCATCACACAAGAGTGACCCTCGAACCCCTAAGCTCCACAAATTGCTGGGAATCAAGCTCTGTGAAGTGATCCAACCCAACTCTGCTCAAAGCTGAAATCAGCAATCGATTTCCTTGATCTGATCATGTAGGATGGCGATGATGATTTGGAGATGATCAGAGCTCAGCCGAGGACCCTTAGGCTAGATCAGATGGACGTGAAGTGGCACAAAACGAGACCAAGGTGATCAATTCACAGATATGGCGAAACCCTCAACCATCTCTGTTTTTGACCGAATGTGAGCTGGATTCCTCACGGGAAGATCTTCCTAGCGATCCAGGTCTGGATCAAGGATCGAAAACGATGTGATCACGCCCTCTCATTAAGAAAACTTGTAGAAAAATGAAGAACAGTAAAGGAAGAATGAAGAACTCGGCTATGGCGAAGAAGACACGATGGAGATCTGAAACAGGGGAATTCGGTTTTTGTAGTTAAAACAGTGGACGGCTCAGATCAGTTCAACTCCATCCAACGGCTGATCTTCGTCCTATTTGACTCAAACCTCCCAGATCTTGATCAAGGGTCAGGATCATCCTCGTGGTAGCTCCGATCTTCCAGATTTGCAGCAGAGGGCTCAGATCAAGCTGATCTTTGAATGGATGGTCTAGATCCCTCTGATCGTGATCCAACGGCTAGATGATCTCCGATTGGGCTGAAATCTTCAGATCTTGATCCAAGTGATTGATTAGCCTTAATCCCAACTCAGATTGATCAGAAGTTCTCAGATGGTCTAGATCTAATTGTTCTTACATCTGACGGTCCATATGAGTCGACGCTTGATCACTTGATCCAATCCACTTTTTGACTCAACTTTGACCCAACATGACCTAGGTCCATGATCCTTCCAAGCCTACAAAAGTAGATCAAAAATTTAGTAACAAAACAACTCAAATATATCAAAATTTGCAATTAGGTCCAAAAAGAGTAGAAATCCTAGAACCTAGGGTAAATCCACAATTACGCAAATAAAATATGGGTCAAACACGGATTTAAGCATATGAAATGATCAATAAAATGATACTTATCAGCGGCCGAGTAAGCGGTAGGGTCGGTGCTTGTTCGAGAACAAGATCGGATACAACATCTCATCTACTTCTTTGGACACCTGCTAAAGGATGCCGAGACGCGGTACACCATGATGGAAAAGTTGGCCTACGCCTTGGTCTTGATGGCCCGAAGGTTGCGGCCATACTTCTTAGCGCATCCCATTATGGTTCTCACTAATAGCCCGCTCGCCCGAGTCTTACTAACCCCGAGGCATCGGGCTGGCTAATCAAATGGACGACAGAGTTCAGCGAATACAACATTGAGTATCAACCTCGAACTGCCATCAAAGCACAAGCCCTCTCCGACTTCATGTTGGAGACAATCCCGGAGGCAGAGACTGAAGGTATGTGGAAGGCTTATGTGGATGGATCCGCCAATAGCCAACATAGTGGGGTGGGACTGCTATTGATTTCCCACAGGGGAGACACGCTGCATCTGTCTATCTGACTTCACTTCAAAGCTACTAACAATGAAGCCGAGTATGAGACGATCTTGGCAGGGTTGCAAGCGGCCTGGCACATGGGCGCCCGCCGAATCACTATCTATTCAGACTCGCAGTTGGTGGCTCAACAAGTAGTGGGCAGTTTCGAAGTTAAATGTGAGCGGTTGCAAAGGTATGTAGACCTATACGAACAACTAAAAACCACCTTCTCAGAGGTCATCCTGCAGAAGATCCCCCGGTCGGACAATGTGCGGGCCGACGAGTTAGCCAAGTTAGCTAGTTTCATATCCACTTGGCGGTTGGAGGGGCCTAGTGTGGTGGAAACAATGGTGGCCCAAATTGGGGAGGAACCTAGAATAGACGGACCGTGGATTGGAGGGATCCATATATAGCATTCCTCCGAGACGGATCCCTGCCGAGTGGAGGCCCAGAGACTCGGTTGTTTCGCTGACGAGCGGAGAGGTTTACCCTGGTCGGGGATCAGTTGTACAAGAGAGCCTATGCCTGACCCATCCTCAAATGCGTTGGGCCGAAGGAGACTGGATACATAATACGCGAGGTGCACGAGGGCATCTGTGGAAGCCATATCAGAGGGAGATCCCTATCCCGCAAGATCCTTCTGGCGGGATATTTTTGGCCTACCTTGCAGACTGACTCGCTCAACTTCATGGCCAGATGTAAGGCTTGTCAGAGGCATCAACATATCTCTCATCGCCCAATGGAGCTGTTGAAAGTTTCTACAGTGTCATGCCCGTTCGACTAGTGGGGAATGGACATTGTGGGGCCTTTCCCCATTAGGCCCCAGCAGAAGAAATTCCTCCTCGTCCTCGTTGATTACTTTTCTAAATGGGTAGAAGCCGAACCTCTGGCCAACATCACAGAGGGGGCGATAATGAAGGTTTTATGGAAAGATATTGTCTGCAGATACGGCATCCCTCATAAGCTGGTGTCGGACAATGACAGGCAATTCTCTGGACGAAGGCTGAAGGAATGGTGTGAAGGGTTAGGCATTCAGCAGGTTTTCACCTCTGTCGCCTACCCACAAAGCAACGGACAAGCGGAGGTGGTCAATCGGGAAATTCTGCGAGGGCTCAAAGTAAAGCTGGATCACATCAGAGGCAGCTGGGTCGAAGAACTTCCCAGCATCTTATGGTCTTATCGGACTACCCTAAAAGAGGGAATCGGCGAGAGCCCTTTCCATTTAGTCTATGGAGCAGAGGCCGTCATTCCGGTGGAAGTAGGAGAGGAGTCTCCACGACGGTGACATTATCGCAAGGAAGATAACGACCAGGAGCGGTTAATTGATCTGGACCTCATATCAGAGGTACGAGACAAGGTCGTAGTAAGGTTGGAAGCCTATCGCTGGAGGATGCAGCTGGCCTATAATCGGAGGGTGATCGCCCACAGCTTCGAGGTGGGTGATCGAGTCTGGAAAAGAATCAAACCGGTGGGAGATCCCAGGAAGTTAGAGCCGCAATGGGAGGGCCCTTACGTCGTCATCAAAAAACTTATAGGGGGTAGCTACTATTTAGAAGATCGTGAAGGCAGAAGACTGGAAAGGCCTTGGCATGCGGGGCATATTCGCCCCTACTGTACTTCGTGAGTTATCGTGTGATAAACTTTCGTTGTTGTATGTTTTCACTGTCCCACTGTCTTGCAGTATCATTAATAAAAGAGAGGTACTACATGTCATTCGAGAAATGTTAAGGCTCCGTTCTCGATTAAAACCCTACAACTTCTCGTTGTGTAGGCTTGGCCTCGAAGCTGTACACGCCCGGCCAAGAGCTGATTAAAACCCTACAGCCTCTCGGTGTGTAGGCTTGGACTCGGAGCTGTACACTCTCGGCCAAGAGCTGATTAAAACCCTACAATCTCTCGGTGTGTAGGCTTGGCCTTGGAGTTGAACACGTCCGACCAAGAGCTAATTAAAACCCTACAGCCTCTCGGTGTGTAGGCTTGGCCTTGGAGCTGTACACGCCCGGCCAAGAGCTGATTAAAATCCTACAGCCTCTCGATGTATAGGCTTGGCCTCGGAGCTGTACATGCCCGGCCAAGAGCTGATTAAAACCCTACAGCCTCTCGGTGTGTAGGCTTGGCCTCAGAGCTGTACACGCCCAGCCAAGAGCTAAGTAAAACCCTACATCTTCTTGTTGTGTAGGCTTGGACTCGGAGCTGTACACGTCCGGCGAAGAGTTGATTAAAACCCTACAGCCTCTCGGTGTGTAGGCTTGGCCTCAGAGCTGTATATGCCCGGCCAAGAGCTGATTAAAACCCTACAGCCTCTCGGTGCGTAGGCTTGGGCCTCAGAGCTGTACACGCCCGGCCAAGAGCTGATTAAAACCCTACAGCCTCTTGGTGTGTAGGCTTGGCCTCGGAGCTGTACACGCCCGGCCAAGAGCTGGTTAAAACCCTATAGCCTCTCGGTGTGTAGGCTTGGCCTCAGAGCTGTTCACGCCCGACCAAGAGCTGATTAAAACCCTACAGCCTCTCGGTGTGTAGGCTTGGCCTCGAAGCTATACACGCCTGGCCAAGAGCTGATTAAAACCCTACAGCCTCTCGGTGTGTAGGTTTGACATCGGAGCTGTACATGCCTGGCCAAGATCTGATTAAAACCCTACAACCTCTCGGTGTGTGATAACTTTCATTTTGTTGATTAAATTAGGCTTACAAACCCATATTTTTGATCCCTTGTCATATGCTTAAGTTGCATTTATATTAGGTTTCATGAAATGTTTCTATTTTGTCCTTGGATACAATTCTTCCTATATTTGAAATATTTTGACACTAATGTTGAATCTCATTTTGTAGGTTTCAATTAGTCATGGACCTAGATCAAGAGTGGAGTAGGACTTGAGCTCAGAATGAGCCTAGATCAAAGGGATCAAGAGTTGAATCAATCTGGGTCGTCCATTTAAGATGACGGTTAGATCTAAGTCATCAGCCAACTTCCGGTCGATCCAAGCTCAAGATAGACTTAATCAAGTTCATGGATCAAGATCTGAGAGTTTGAGCCAGATCAGAATTAATTCAGCCGTTGGATCGAGCAATAGAAGATCTAGATCATCCAAGCTAAAGAAGAGAAGATCTGAGCCATCCGCTTCAGATCTGAGTGATCCGAGTTAAGGATAAGTAGATCAGAGCCCTTGATCAAGATCTGAGAAGTTTGGGTTCGATCTGACTTGATCTGACCGTTGGATCAAAGCGGAACAATCTCAGCCGTCGAAATTCAAAATGCCCAGTTTAAACAGAAATTCCCTCGCCAGTTTACGTCGTCGCGTGATCGCATCTCAGTTTTTTCCAGCTTTCCTTCTCCGTTTTCTTTTCCGATCGCCGGCCACCACTCAAAGTCAGTTCGCCTTTCAAATTCCAAATCGAAGAGGTATTCTTCTGCCAGATCTGCAACCCAGTTGGATGCTGAAGGGATTTCCAACGAGGGTTTCGTCGAAACTCTGCTTTTCAGATTAGAGACCACTTGTCAGTTGTGTCAACTAATCGGAGCTTCCAGATGCAATCGAAGGGGTTCTTTGAAGGTGTCTGAAGGTTTCGGGGTTGTTTGCATCACAATCTGTCAAGGAGGAAGAGATCGTGAAGAGTGATTAGTTGCGCATCGAGATTACTGCAGTTGTTTGCGGGAATCAATTTCTTCCTTGATTCTTGAGATAGAGGGTTTCCAGCTCACTCTTGTGTGACGGAAAGAGGGAATTTGTGGTGACGAATCTGAACTGGAGCTTGTAACTATTAGATTTCAATTTCTAAGTTGTTTCTATCGTTTCTGAATTCTGTTCTTACGTCTGTATCAGAGTGATTTCAGCTACTGATCGGATTGCCGTCCAATCCAGACTCCACCTGATCGGTCATTAGACTGATTAGGCTTACATCTGATCGGTCAGCAGACCGATCAGGAGATTTCCAACATAGACAGTTTTTGTCTTAGTTTTCAGCTTGCTTTATTACATTTCCAACTTAGATACAATGTTAGTGACTTTCTACGATTGATATTAGTTTCAATTTCAATTTCGCAACTTCAAATTGTCTTGCTAAATTTTCCTAGTGGTTAAACTTCATTCTTGCAAAACCTAGTTAACTCTATTTAGTTACATCACTTCCGTTTCAACTGTTGTTTCACTTCTTGCTTGCAAAATAAAACCCCCATTTATCTAGAAAACCCAAAACATTTAACGACAAATAACTTGCAAGCTCAATTCAAACACTCACGACTAGTCCTTGGAAAAAAAATATGACCTAAGGCCCCTATTCTACGTTTCTACTTTGTTAGCAAGGGTTTTCAGCTTTATAAATTTTTAAATTTGAGACCCACATTCGTGACAGTCTATTTTAGGTCTACCAGTATGTAGGCTTGGCATCGGAGCTGTACATGCCTGACCAAGATCTGATTAAAACCCTACAACCTCTCGGTGTGTAGGCTTGGCCTCGAAGTTGTACACGCCCGGCTAAAAGCTGATTAAAACCCTACAGCCTCTCGGTGTGTAGGCTTTGCCTCGGAGCTGTACACGCCCTACCAAGAGCTGATTAAAACCCTACAGCCTCTCGGTGTGTAGGCTTGGCATCGGAGCTGTACTCACCCGGCCAAGAGCTGATTAAAACCCTACAACCTCTCGGTGTGTAGGCTTGGCCTCGGAACTGTACACGCCCGACCAAGAGTTGATTAAAACCCTACAACCTCTCGGTGTGTAGGCTTGACCTCGGAGCTATACACGCACGACCAAGTGTTGATCAGTGTTCGGGGTTGTACCCTGTAACAACCCTACCAAAAATCAGATAAAAGTCTCATGTCTGCTCCAACTACATAGGGCGGAAGATGAATAGGGGAGCACGCTAAAAACAAGGAGTTTAACGATGAATCAAGTATATATTCACCCTAAGAGTTCCAAAAGACTAAATTATATCAGTCAAGGGAGGAAGGAAGGAGGACAAGCACATAATAATGTGGCACCCTACAGAGCCTGTTCTTCAGGGGAAAGATCGTCCCAAACACATTGAATAGTTATGGCACTCAAGTCGGAGCCCGGCTTCAATAACTGATCCTTCTCCAACTGCCTGATGGCGCCGTAAAAGCCCTGTTTGAGGGTCTTAAAGGCTTGTGCAGCCACCAGACTGGCGTACTCCTCTGATCCCAAAAATTTGGCTTTGTAGGTGGTCTCCATCAGAGATACTGGAAGTACAGAGTCTTCTGGCCACCGCCGGACCTTGGGTTCGGCGTCGGCTTTGGCCATTTTGAGTGCCTCCACATCTAGGAGCAGTTCTGCGCCCCGGTCCTTCAGGTTCTTCTTAGCCGACTCCAAAAGGGTAACTTGGTCAGACAACTCCTTATTGCGGGTCTGGAGTTGCTCGCGCTCCTGTGATAATTTTTGTAAATCCCCTTCTAGAGCCTTGTTCTTCTCGGATCCCAGGCGTTCCCGGAGCTTGTACCCGTGTAGGGTATCCTCGACCGATATTAAGGAGGGCAGGTAGTGATCAGCTTTCTCTTGGAGGACCCGGCTGACCTCAAGCTGCAGGAGGCCGGCCTCACGGGCCCGGCTCGCTTCGGCCTCCGCATCCGCCACCTGCCGCAGGAGGCTCTCAGTAACCCCTCCGGAGTGCAGTAAACGGCTAGTGGCCGCGCAGTTCGAAGCAACCTAAGGAGGTGATTAAAGATAGTTGGTGAAAGAAGGTTAAGAAGAATTAAGGAGCATGAACGAGGTATTTACCACCCGTAAAGATTGGTGCAGCATGCCCAGGTACTAGGCTGATCTGGCCACCTGCCAGAGCGGACCAGGAGCCCCCATAGTAGGGGGAGTAGAGGAGCTCGGGACGTCCCGGGGGTTGGGAATGTCTTCCTCAAAACTGGATGCGCTCGGTAATGCCTCTGTGGTGACTCCCTTTATGCGGATAGACTAGGCACTGTCGATAGCCTTCTTCGCCGGTAAGGGAGCCTTCCGATGGGACCGAGGGGATCCCGTAGGTACCTCCTTGCCGCGAGGAGGGTCGGCTGTAGGGACTGTGGCACTAGCAATGCCGGAGGAGGGGGGTTCGACCCCGGTGACTGGAGCCGGAAAGGCTGCATCCTCAGCGGTAGTTGAGCGCAAGCCTTTCTTCAACCGCTTTAGGGGACAATCCCGTTGGGATCATCATTCGAGCCGTGTCTTCCTAGACACAGGGGATGTGGTAGGCACACCAGACAAAGAGGAGGCATCCTTTTCCTGTGGAGCCCCTGGAGAGGGGACGGGGGGCTCTCCGTGAGAGACCAGGCGTGGGGCCGAGACGTCATCGCTATGGGGGACCTCCGGCACCGCGGGGCCCGCTGATAACTTTCCCTCCCTTTCAACACCCTCGAAGGGGATTCCTGCGGGAATCGAGGATACTATCCCAAGGATCAAGGCTTGTTCATGGGCTTGGTCCCACTTCAGAAATTTATTCCTCTCAAGAGAAAGAAGGACGTCGCCTATAGGGTAAAAGATAAGAAGGCGTCAGCAAGTATCAATTGAGCAGTATACTAGGAGCAAAACACGCAGATTGGAGCCGAGGGGGGTCATCTTCGGACTAATCTCTTCCCGGTAAAGGAGCTCCTAGCATTGCACCAACTGTAGCCCATGGAATTCCATCCCGGCCAAGATACTCTTAGCCCGTTGATATCCCTCATCCTGTTGGAAATCACCCAGGTCGAGGGTAGGAGGCAAGTTCTCCAGCCAATGAATATCGCTGAAAAGACGCTCGGGAAGCCGGATATAGAAAATCTCTCTTTCCACCCTTTGTGAGAAGAAGGAAGGCTTCACAAAAATCTATGACCACCCGAGCGGTGAAGCCAAAGGCCTCGTGAGTGCCAACAGGGGCAAAGAAGAAATGGAAGAATCGGGGAGTTAGAGGAATGCCAAAAAGTTTGAAGAGAATTAGAGCCCCGTGTTGGTGCAAGTTGCATTAGTGATGTCCTCCTCTAAGTGTTTTAATGTTTGACAATATATTTAAGTCAGTGATACATTGAACAAGGGAAGGGGAGTTAAGAGAGGAGTAACCAAAGTGAAAGAAAGTCCTAGTAAACCTAGGCAATAAGTCCTGGTTCGAAGAATTGGGGACTAAGTCCTGATCATGGATTGGGCACTAAGTCCTGGCAAAGGGTTGGGCACCGAAGACCTGACCGGATGTTGGGTACTAAGTCCTAGTCGAGGACTGGGCAAGAAGTCCTGGCCGAGGGTTGGGCACTGAAGACCTGGTTCGAGGAATTGGGCAAGAAGACCTGGCCGAGGGTTGGGCACCGAAGTCCTGGACTTAGGGTTTGGGCACGAAGTCTTGGTCCGAGGGACTGAGCAACTTAGCTGAGCGATGACTAAGGATAGAAGTATAGATGGGTCAGGGTTTGGACGTCTCGAGATCCGAGACTATCGGAAGCTAAGCAAAAGTCCACCCGAAGGATTGGGTGGCAACCGTCTCCTGAATGGAGTAGGTGAAAGGCGCGTTCTCCGGGTGAGAACTTGCGTCGGTTCGACCTAGGGTTTCGTGGAAATTCGAAGTCAGAACCAAGTCCTTAAGGTTAATATTGTGTGTATATATGCTTTGTATTTGTGTATCTTGTAGGTACCAAGAACTGAAGACAAAGCAGGCAAACGCGACTGGAAGCTTAAGTCCAGGCGCCCCCATCAATGGGGGCGCCCCCAAGCATCCAGGCGCCCCCATCAATAGGGGCACCTGGGTCAAAGAACAAAAAGTTGGTTCAGCGATGGAAGGCAGAGCAGGCTTCCATTCAGGCGCTCGGGAGCATACGGGTGCCCCCATCAGCTCAGGCGCCCAAGTGGAGATGGATAAGCGCTGACCGAGCATGCGAATAAGAGATCTAGCAGGAGAGGCCACGTGTAGGTGCCCCCATCAACACAAGCGCCCGTATGAAGCCTATAAAAGGGGCTTCGACCCCTCAGCTTCAAACACAACTTCTACATTCATTCTAAGCCATTCCGTGTGAAGCAAAAGTGATCAGACGAAGCTCTGCGACCAAGGAAGCTCCAGGAGGAAGTGCGCGACGCTTTGGAGTTCTGGATTGGCCTGATCGTCTGTTTCTGTTTGGTTTGTTTTAATTCAAGTTGCATTTCAATTCATATCTTTTTGCTTGTATATCAACTGTAAGACAGGTTTTCTTCACCTCTAGAAATTCCGGAAATGAGACCAATAGTGGACTCACGCCGAGTACATAGGCCTTGGACGTACTGACCCTGGGGGGTCGGGAACCAAGTAAATAAATTCCGTGTGTCTATTATCTTGCTTTTCGTTACTTCATTTTCCGCTGCGCATTTACTCTCTCTTAGTCCGAAAAATTTTATAACGATATTCACCCCCCCCCCTCTATCGTTTTCTTCGATCCAACACCCTGCTCATCTGGGCGAAAGCATTCAGAGCCAGTTGGTGAAGGGGGATGCGGAAATAATGTGCAACATTCATAAAGTAGGAGGGGATAGGGAAGCGCAACCCTAATTCCATTTGTCCTAGGAAGAAGGTGTAAAAACCCTCATCGGGGGTTACCGGCCGCTGATATGCGGTTGGGACCCTCACCTCCCAATCTGCTGGATTGCCATAATTTTGACAAGCAGCCTGAAGGGAGTCCGACCTCACCTTGGAGGAGATAGTTTCATACCACTCAGAATGAAACCCTAATTCTTTCAAGGAGCATTCATCTGAGCCGGAAGACTTCTTTGTCTTTCCCATCGTGGTCTAGGAGGAAGAAGGAAGGGCGAGGAGAACAGTGAAGAAGACACTTTCGCTAAGAAGGCGCCGGCAAAGAGGGCAAGCAAGAAAAATTCGGGACAACGACTAGGATAGGGCAGTCGCAGGGTACCATTACACCCACTCTTATAGGAAAGTGACACCTCCCCCGAGGCAATTGGAAGCCAGCATGGTAAGGATATTCTCAGGCCGTCCCAAGAATCGGCTAGTGATCAATTGTTGACGCTTCGTATGACCCGCAGTGCGCCGCAAAGTAAGGAAAAAGACACGTGGCCCCGCGGCACGCGTTGAGTAACCTCGACATTTCAGATGCCAACAAAATTCGTAAGAGTCCGGGGGCGTATTCAAAGGAGCAGCCCGGGTCAAGAGGCTCTGGGAATATGTCCGGAAGCCTAGAAAAAAAGGGAAAGGAGAAAAGAGAAGGAGGAGACATGACATTTCAGGATTATGGCAAGGACAAGCGCAAAGACACAGACCTAGGCGAGTTTAACTTCTTCATCCCGGTACTAGTCCGATCAGTCAGCCATACTTCCTTCGATCAGACTTGAAGGGGGGACTTGTGATGGGGTCTGGTAGTCTGGGCCAGACACGGGGATGAAGAAGCTAAGGACGTGACCTACTCTCCTCTCTCGGGCCCCGAGACCCCCTCTTAGGGGGTGCCCTCGGGCAGCCTACCTCGGGAGATATCACATCCATAGACTCCCGAGCTCACCTCGGGAGACGAGGTCCTAGCAACAGCCGACCTCAAATACCGACTAGAAAAAGTCCACGCACCCTGATAAGTACCATTTTTGTGATTATTTTAGATGTTAAAATCCATGTTTGACCCATGTTTTTATTGCTTAATTCTGATTTTACCCTAGGTTTTGGAACTTTATCTTATTTTGGACTTAATTGCAAAATTTCATTAAAATGGATTAATTGGCCACTAAATTTTGGATCTATTTTTGTAGGCACCAAAGGTTCAAGGACTTAGGGCATATTGGGTCAAACTTGAGTCGGAAGTGACCCGGATCTGATTATCAAGCCTACGATTAATCCGGGCCGTCCGATTCAAGAGCGGCTAGATCTGAGCCATCCGGGATGATCTGAAACAATCCGAGCTAGGGTTAGGGTTGATCAAGCTCTATGATCAAGATCTGAAGGTTTCATCCCAATCGGAGCTAAATCAACCGTTGGATCAAGCAAGGAGGGCTCTAGAGCGTCCATTCACTGATTGAGTTGATCTGGACCATCCGTTGCAAATCTGGAGGATCCGAGCTACCACGAGGCAGATCCTGACCCCAGATCATCATCATAAAAGTTTGGTTCCAATCAGAGCAAGATCAGCCGTTGGATCTCCTCAAATCAATCTGAGCCGTCCAAAGTTAATTACTTAAGGAAAAATTTCCCACAGTCTTCCTTGTCGCGTTTCCTCGCCGCAGCTTCGTCTTCTTCAGTTCTTCTTCATTTCTTCCCAAGTTTTCTTCAATCCAAAGGGGCGCGACCCCTCAATTCTTCATCAAGATCATCTTCTGGATCCTTGGAGGTCAGTTTTGCTGGAGAATTCAGCTTGAACTCGCGCCGGATAGAGCTTGTTTGAGGGTTTCGACAGCTTTGTGGTCCGGGAGCGTAAATCTCAGCTACAACCCACTTCCGACCACCTGAGCCACTTGTAGGGGTTCTCAAGTGAGCTCAGTTCTCATCCAAATCACCATCGCAGCTCAACAACTGAGATTGAAGCTTTCGGATTGGAAATTTCCCCAACTGTGCAGTTTGAGTAGATTCGACCAACTGAGCTGTTCTCCAATCGATTTGCTGTGCCTAGGGGTTCGAAGCCAGCTCTTGCTTGACGACCAAGAAGATTTTGAGCTCGTGGAAGATTGAGGAGTAGTTTAACTCGTTTACTTTCTGTTTCCGTAGCTGTAATCTTATTATCTGCACTGTTCTGTTCTTGCAGTTCGTATCAGCACATCAGATTTCGTTTCTTAATTGGTTTCAGCTGTAATCTAGCTGTAATTCTTCAAGTTAAGTAGTTTAGGAGTATGTTTAGTAAACAAGCAATTTAGTTTCACTTAGTTTTACAGTTTCGGCATTTGCGTATCGGTTTCGGCATCTGCGTATCAGATTCAATCGATTTCAGTTTCTGAAATTTTCAGATTAGTTAAGTAGCTTTTGGATGTGTTCCTGCTGTAGTTGTTTTAATTCTTCAGTCTAATTAGTTTAGTTACTTGTTAATGAGTAGTTGCAATTCATTTTAACTTGTTTCATGCTTTATTTTCTGCGTATCAAAGCCCTGTTGCGTGCCAACTTCCATTTCTGAATTTCTGATTAACATGTTGCGTATCAATCTGTTTTTCTTGCATGCCAAAGTTCATATTGCAACCCAGTTTATTTCTGCATTGTCTTTCCCTGCATTTCGATATCCAATTCATTTTGGCATTTCTGCAATAGGGCAAAAATTAGTTGAGCAGCTTGTGTTTAGCAGATCTTTATCCATGACTTCCTTTGATCGTTTCTAAGCATTGCAGCTGATTTGCAGTTCAACTTTGCTTGTGTTAAATTCCTGCAGTCTCCCTTTTTGTCCATACCTGCAACTCAGTTTGTTTCTGAATCAGGAATTTCATTCCTGCATACCAGTCTCAGCTCCTTAATAGTAGTGATTCCATATGTGCTGTCTCTGAAATCCAGCGTTCTTTCCATGCGCATCCAGCCATTAGTTCTGAAACTGTATATCCAGAAAACAGTGTTTGCTAAATTTTCCTTGACCATTAAATTGTGAACTTGACAGATTGTTCTGTGATCGGTTTGTTCAGCAATTCTGTATTTGTTTCTGCAGTTAATAACTCTGAACGGATCAGTAAAAATTTCTGCATACAGTCAGGGTTTTGGCACATAAGTTGTTTTGGTTTACTAGCCTACAGTTTGTATCAAGCAGGATTTTGGCATTTGTTTTGAATTGGATTTTCTTTTAGATAGCTTGCATCTGATTTGGATGTGCGGTCAGATCTGATTAACAACTTGGGATGAGTTACATGGGTTCATTAAGTTCCATTAGTTGAGTTCCTTAGTGGCATTTATTTTGTTTGCCTTATTTAGTTGAGCTCCTTATTCTCATTGTGATTTCATTCTTGATTTGCAACCCAAAAACCCGAATATCTATTTGAAACCCGAATTTCACAAACGACACCTAAATACAAGTTCGAATCAAACAACGTCAACTAGTCCCCGAGAAAAATACGACCTGTGGCTCCTTTACTACGTTTTTCATACTTTTGATTGTAAAAGGGTTTCCAGCATTTCATTCATTCATTGATATCTAAATTTGATGAGCTCATACATTTCGTGACAACTTTAATTAGTATATTTGGGCCCGTCAAATTTTTGGCGCCGTTGCCGGGGAAGCAACTAGTTGATTTGTTTGATTTTTGTTTGTATGCTTTTAGACATATCATTGGGTTCCATTTTATTGTGCTTATTCTTTCATATACGGTTGCTGCCATTTTTCTTGTTTGTTTTGTGACAGGGCTGCAAATTCAAAATGGGGTCAAAAGAGATAGAAGAGGCATTGGAGGAGTTAAAAAATGTGTTAAAGGGGTTGGACTACCAACTAGAACGTAAAGCTCAGTCATTTACTTATCAGAAGCCACCTCAACAACCACTTCAGCCACTCCAAGAATTCCAGCAGCCATATTTTGATTTCCAGCAGCCCCATTTGAATTTTCAGCACCCGAATGATCAATTTCAGCAGCCCTATCCTAATTTTGAGCAACCAAATTAGTTTTTTCAGCCACCATTGCAACAATTCGAGCAACCACAACAATTCCAACAATTTCAGCCGAATTCCAGCAATTTACAGAATTTCCAGAATTTTCAGAACGGGCAGCCAATTTTCCAGAATTTTCAGCCCAGTTTTCAGCAATTTCAGCCCAATTTTCAGCAACCATTTCAGCATTTTGAACCTCAATTCCAGCAATACAATCAAGGGCAGCAAAGTTTTCAATCATTCCCAATTTTTCCAGCGCAAAACCAACAAAATTTTCAGCCTACACAGCCCTTGAACCAGTTTTCACAGCCCTACAATCAAGGGTTTCAAGGGCAGAATTTTCAGCCTTCGCCACCTAATTTTCCAGCTCAAAATCAAAACTTTCAGGGCTACATTTCCCAGCAAAATTTTCCAGCATATCAGCCCTCTAATCAGTCCTTTAATCAGCCCCAACAGCATGGTTTTCAAGGATCACAGCAAGCTCAAAATTTTCAGCCCATTTCATCCTTTCAAAATCAGTCAAGGAGCTATGCTAGTCAAGGAGGCTTTGAGAATGAGGCACAACAACAAAGAATTGAGGAGATTTATCAACTAGTTGTACAATATCATCAACAGCAGCAAAGGCTTCAAGACATCGAAAGAGGCGTTGGACAAATTGCTAGTCAAGTGAATCAAATGCAAGTTCAAGGTGACCCTAGTGCAGGGCCAAGTCCTTCTTCAAGTAATTTTGCACATTTGATAGAAGAAGAAGAAGATGACGTACTCATCAAAGTCTGGGCACCTAGAGCATATATTACAGGAGAAGCATGTAGAGGAGATGATTCCATAGGTGTAGGGGATTGCACAAAGCCCCAGGGACCACCACAAGATTTAGATGATGAACCAGAAAGTGTAGGGACTTGCATGGTGGAAGCAAGTACCCAAGGATCACCAGTTGATTGTCCACCAGAGCCTGAAGCTGAAGAGGAGCATGAACATGACCAGGAGGAGACCACAGATACACCTTCAGGTATTATCCAGCACGCTCAGGTAAGTATTTCTCCTCTTTGTTCAGAAAAATGCAGTGAGGTACCTAGGGATGACTTTATTGATTCTGATGTATTTATTGATATACCTTGTGTAGAGATTTTTTGTGAAAATCCAATAGAGGTACCAAACATTGATTTTATTGATCATCATGCATTACTTGACACATCCATTGTAAATATGAATAGTGAAATAATTTTAGAGGCACCCATAATTGATGTAGTTTGTTATGATGAATCTTTAGATACATCTTTTGTGGATATGACTAGTGAAAATTTCTTAGAAGTGCCTGAAATGGATGTTATTTATTTTGATGAATCTCTTGTTATGTCTTATGCTGAAAATGAATGTGAAAAACTTTTGGAAATACTTGATATTGATTTGATTGGCTGTGACACATTGCATGATACACCCTGGATGAAAAATGATTGTGGAATTTCTATTGATGTGCCAGAACTTGATTTCTTTATTTGTGGTGAGCTCCTGGATGCAAATTTTGTAGAAAATGATTTTGAAAATTTTATTGAGGCACCACAAATTGATTTAATTGGACATGATGCAGATTTGGATTTATTTCATGCAGAGACTGAACTTATATCATTTCTTTCTGACCCTGAACGCTTGAGAGAGGTATTACATGTTTTTGCAGGGTCCAGAAGACTTCAGGAGTGGGTGCTCCAACTGAACAGACTTCAGCCTCCTGGAAGGACTTCTGAAGGGCATAAAGAAGGAGGAGATGATTTTGCTTTAACTCGAAGAACTCCATTCCTTCAGTGGATTTTAAATCTGAATCGCCTTAGGCCACCAGAGCTAATTTTTGAAAAGTTCAAGTGTGGGGGAGTCAGACATCTCTCAGACACCCAGACACCTCCACTACCATGGTGGAGGCTACTTTTGGATCGACTCCGTCCACCAGAATAAAGGGGAGTTGGATTTTTCTTGTATTTTCTTTTATTTCATTTTTCATTTTCATGCTTCCTAGAATTAGAATTTTCCTTTGATCTGAGTCATTGTAATTACCATGTCTTTGCTTTTAGCACTTTTGCATGAGTAGAAATAAAAGTATCCCTTTAGGTATTCTCCATGGCATGTAAGAGTCTTCTGAAAACAAATTAAATTTGATTGTTAAAACTTAGGATTTGAGCTAATGGATGAAATCTTGGATGCTTGAGTACTACTTGCTTTAGATGCTTGATTGAGGAGTTGAGATGAATCATTTGCACCTAGTGAGATTAGCCTTATTTTGTGATACACATATGTTATTGTGCTCTAGAACTTGCTTAGGTTCTTTCAAAACCATATTTCAATGATTGGATCACATCTATAGAGGCTAATCCATTTATTTTCTTTTCCACATCAATTTTTAGCAATAATCATGTTTATTCTCTTTTTCTCTACTTATTTCTTACTCTTACCCTCACTTTTCTTTGGACTTGTTGTTTGATTTGTTTCTAATGTTATTTTGCCCGAGACGGACAAAGATTTAAGTGTGGGGGAGTGACTAGTGGTTTGAAGAGATTTGGTATCAAAGAGGCAATTTTTCAAAAAAAAAAATCTGAAATGATGTGGAGAAAGAAATTGTTGTGCCAAAGTGAGGAAGATGTAATGAAGGTGTTCGGCCATTCTTCTAGAGAATGAATTGCAGCCATGTTGATCTGAATTGAAACCAAGGTAGAATTGTGTCAAGAAGAATTCGGCTGAAAAGAAAAAAAAAAGAGAGAAAAAAAAAAATCTGTGCCATGAAGAAAAATATGAAATTAATGGAGTTTGTAGCACAAATGGAGGAAGAAATCAGTAAAACTTTGCTAAAGTCTGAAGTGAAGCAGGAAAACGCAGAAAAACAACATCTGAAAGAAAGGCATCAAATCTGTAAAGAAAACAGAGGGAAAATGCAGCTATGAACTCAAGAAAAAAAGAGCTGGAAATTAAAGGAAAACAAGCTGAATTTGCAGCTGAAAACAAGCTGAATTCCAGCTGGATACAATCGGAATTGAAGCTGAGTTACTTCGACTTTGAGCTGCGGAAAAGATACAAACTGCTGTGCCAAGAAAAATGCAGAAATCTGGGAAAAGGGGGCAGTTATAATAGAGAAAAATCAGTGAATGTAGCAAGGCAGTTTTGTATCAAATCCGAATTGAATCTATGCTTTCTAAATCAGCAATACCTTGCTGCCTTCAAACCGAACTTGCAAAATGATTTTCAGTTAAACAAAACCCTTGGGAGCAGAATTGAAACTGCTGTAAAAAAATTCAGAAACATAAAAGAAGGCAGATTCAAAAACAAGAAGTGGCAGTCCATTTGAAGCTCACGGCAAAGGGCTGAATTGGAGTTGATTCTGATATGGAGTGGGCACAACATGACTGAACTGAATGAGAACAAAAGAGAAAGTTTGTAGCCGAACCTAAAGGAAGAGAAAAAACAAGAGAAAACAGTTTGAGAAATTGAGAAAAGAGAGAAACAAAAACAAGGGTGGCATGAAATTGAAGACTTAGCACCATTGAAATCATTGAAGTTTCTCTCATCCAAATTGAAGATTAGTTCCACCATCATTCTGACCTTGCTAGAGGATTAAAGAAGAAGAGAAGAATCAGAAAAAGAGAAGAAAGAAAGAAAAATGGCACACAAAAGGAAACTTGGCACATTGAGATAAAAAGGGGTTTTCTTCATCCAAATCAAAGGCAATTACTTAAATTTACTTCACCACACTTTTGGATATCACTAGAGGACTGATAAGAGGGGCAAAGCACATTGGAAACATTTTTGAGCAACTAAGTTTCCCACTCCATCAAAATTTTCCATTTTCTTGACTTTTATTCCATTTATTGCCATTTTCCATGTTTTCCTTTGTTTTTATAGTTGTTGATCCTATTCATGATTAATGGTAGAGATTAGACAATAAGCAAGCCTATGGTAGTGCAAGAATCATGTGTGTAAGAGTGAGCTCCACTTCCATTATCAAGTTAGAACTTAAGAAGAGAGCCACCACTATTTTCCTTGAAAGGCTAGAGATTTAAATTCATCTCAATGACTCATGATAGATGAAAAGGCCAAGTTGTTGATTTAAGGACAAGATAGTAATCCATAGAGCTTAGATTTATGAGAATTGACAACCCTAGGTAATTTCTTTTCATTTGTTTCTAATTATGCTTAAGAGAGCCTAAGGGATACTTATTTAGTAGTTTCGCGAGACGCTCAAGGTTAAGTGTGGGGAGACGAGGTCCTAGCAACAGCCGACCTCAAATACCGACTAGAAAAAGTCCACGCACCCCCCTGTAAAATTGGCTCAACGAGGGAAAGAATGGTAACGATGCCGACGGTTTCAAGGGATATCCCCTCATCACTGGAAGCAGGGGGCGTGACTCAAGTATCGAAGTCGTGGCACCGATAAAGGGGGGGCACGACCAGTCTGCCCACATCGATATAAAAGGAAGTTCAACCCCTCCGGTAAGGGAGTTACGACTTGTCATCCCTACATTATGTTTTTCTTTCTCTATTCGAACACCCAACTAACTTGAGCGTCGGAGTGGACTCCGCCGGACTCCTACCGGTGTGTCCCCTAACGCTTGTGTTACTCTCGCAGGATCCCCTAAGTTCCTCATCGACATAGTCATCCCTGCCGGGGCTGATCCTCAGTGACTGGTCATTGCCGACGACTCCTTCCGGAACACACGTAAATCTGGTGTGTTCTCTATTATTTTTGTTGTCGTTTTTCATACTAATCTCGTTATAAAGGTAGATTATTTCGCCAACAAAATGTAACTAGGAAATTCTGTATAGTTCTAGTCCGTGCTAGTGTTTCAGATTAAAATATACTTATTGTGTATTTATTTTTTTGGAGAGAACAAGGAGAAGATTATGCTTTTCATGGAATGCCCACTAGAGAAGAGGTCGAAATTTCTAAAGATGATATTCTCTATCTAATTTTGATTGGCTATGTCAGTATGATAGCCACAGTTTTGCAAAGCTTTAGAATATTAAGTATAAGAAAGTGGGCTTTAGAATATTAACTATAAGAAAGTGGGCTAATTTTATCGTACTTGTAGACTATTTTCAAGTAATATTTGTGATTGATAATTTCTGATTTATATTTTGGTTGACAACAATTTTATACTGATGGTAAATTATTTTCAAGTACATTTTTTATGACACTTTTTAGTTTAATATTTTAGTTGGCAAATAATTTCATCATATTTGCAGTTTAATATTTTAGTTGACAACAAATTTTTTTTTGATTTTCAAAGTAATGTTAAACTATAATAAATATTATTTCTAAAAATAAGATTGATAATTTTAAATTGTCGATTATATTTTGATTAATAATAAATTTTTAATTATCAAGATAAAATAAATATTAATTTAACCACAAGTAGATCATTTCGCCAACAAAATTTTTGATTATATTTTATTTAATTTGGACTCCCCCTAAACCTGACATAGTCCTATGAAGTTTGTTAACCACAAGTAGATCTTCTTCTGGATCTTAGGGTTTGATTCAAACGAAAAGAATTACATTATATTATATATATATATATATATATATATATATATATGAGTTGTTCTTTTGATTGATACTCCCCCTAAGTCTCACACAATCTTAGAAATTCTTGCAGATTATAAGGAAAACTTCCTATGTGTCAGATTATCCAAATCATAAGAGCAATTAAAGTCTTTTTAGAAAAATATTTTTGAAGAATATAATAATTTTTTAAGAATTATTTTTTGAAAGATATTTTAAAAGAAATAATAACTTTTTAAGTAAAAATCATTTTGAAAGAGATAAATTTTTGAAAGGAATAATTTTTGAAAAATAATTTTCAAAAGAAATGATAAAATTCGCAAAAAGATAGACTCCCCTTGAACCTGATACCTTTTGGCTACTCTTGTTAACTACAAAGAACTCTACCTAAGTGGCTTAAGAGACTTTAGTATTGTTCTAGAAGATTTGTGTCTAAGTATAGGTCAAACAACTTTTGAAAAGATATATAATATAAGTACACACAATCATGCATGAAATTTATTAAAATTTTATTATGTTTAATCACTATTTTTAAAATATATTTTTAAAAAAAATATTCTAAGAATTTTTGAAAATCATTTTGAAAACATTTATCAATTGATTAGTCCTTATGTAGCGACACGGCCCCTCTAGCCCCATCAGGCGGCTCTCTAGGTCGTGCCCTACGATCTTCCCACCCCTGGCAGTGGATTTTTGCCTTCCCCAGATTTGAACCCTAGACCTCCAGGACAAGTACTAAAGTTTCTTGAATTTGGTAGCCAAGTGAGCGCGCGGCTCACTTGGCTACCAGATTCAAGGAACTTTAGTACTTGTCCTAGAGGTCTAGGGTTCAAATCTGGGGAAGGCAAAAACCCACTGCCAGAGGTGGGAAGATCGTAGGGCACGACCTAGAGAGCCGCCTGATGGGGCTAGAGGGGCCGTGTCGCTACAATATAAAGGCGCCTTTTTATGTAGCGACACGACCCCTCTAGCCACATCAGGCAGCTCTCTAGGTCATGCCCTAAGGTCTTCCCACACCCGGCGGTGGGTTTTTGCCTTCCCCAGATTCAAACCCTAGACCTCCGAGACAAGTACTAAAGTTTCTTGAATCTGGTAACCAAGTGAATCTGTCAATCCAACTAAAACCAAGTATATGAATATCTATCCATCTAGTATGAATATACGATCCCACCAAACTGGGATAATCTAACCAATCCTAACTCTAATAGTGAATACTAAAAGTAGGATAAGTCCAGAAGATATATCACTTGCTGCCTGAAGATGTCCCGTTGTCGCCAGGTCCCAGAGTACAAATCACGCCGTGAAACGACTCCGAAAATCTGAAATGTACTCGGGTAGATCTCATCAAACCCGAGCTCCGACACCTACCGAATAGGTATCAGATTTAACTCTGAAAAATCTGTAAAACAAGTTCGCAATGCAAACCTAAATCCACAAGTCCCTAAGGTATCCGGCAACCTAGGCTCTGATACCAAAATAAATTGGTATCAGATAAAATTCGGAAAGTCCGGAAAACACAAAAAATAAGTAGGCATCATAACATACGCTCTGATACCAAAATAAATTGTCATGCCTCGAGACCAATGGAGCCGCTGATCCAATATAAAATCGGACAACATCTCCCCTGTCTGGCGGACAATTTACACATACACACAAACCCACGCAGATATAAAATGGCCTCAGGCCACAAACAGATATATATAAAGTATAAAATAATGAAACATCACAACACTGAAACATAGAACTCACCTGAGCTGCCCCCTGGGCAGATGCACAGCAAAACAAACAACACATAGTCCAACAGAGGACTCAAAAATACAATATCGTACGAATAGATCTCGAATACAAGCCCACGGTATATGAAAAATGAATACAACGCATAAAGAATGCTATCAAAATGAAAACCAATGCGGAAGCACCCAACCACGGAGTCGTAGGGACCAGGACCGGCAACTGGGCTCCTCCGGCGAGCTATCAACCTGAAACAAAAATATTACGACGGGTGGTGAGTCCAAGTGGACTCTGCGGGTATATAGAAAGATATGCATGACAGAAATGTAGCTAAAGCAGCTATAAAGAAACAACATGATACAATCTCCATAATAATATCAGAAGTATGCATAACTGAAATAATAAAGGACTGTACATACCAGAAATCAGTCTATCATGATCATAATAGGACTCGTACCATACGAGCAAGTGCAGGGTCAACAAACCATACCAAAAGTACCTCCTGTATGTGCATGTCAAACAAGTGCAGCAAGTAAATGCAGCAAACACAATCAATGCACAAATGCATCATATGCACATGATGCAATGTCATAGTCACCCCCTAACACCAGTCAAGCCATCGAGACAGGTGATACTGTGTCGGCCGAGTGGGTAGAACTGTGACACTGTCCGCACTCTGCCATCACTGCTCCTGAGTGACCGAGTGGACAGGATGCTGGTGAAGTAAACACTCCGCCCCATGTATATATGGGGGAGATATCTCTCTCATCTTCTCTGGTCTATGGGAAGAAAAGGGATCCCTGCTTGCTATCACGCTCCGAAACCACTACCCATGAGCGGTTGAGCGGAGCAGTACAGAGCAAATACACACACCCAGTGCTATCCACTAACCCATGAGTGGCCGTGTGTGCATATCATGTGCCGGAAGATGATTAGGCTCAACCACAAGGGAGTCGCTGATCGCCGGCATGCAACAGTGCAGGTATGGTGCATGGCTAACACATGCAACCCCTACCAGGTCATCGACACATAACTCAACCTATCATGCACAGGTCATATGTATGCATCATAACCCAATCAATCCTATATCCAGATACACATGCAAATATGAATAGAATCAACCAATGCAACCATACAATGGTATGCTAAACCCTATCCACATACTCATGCTCATACCAATGCTATACAGAATCAGCTAACAAATAAACGAGACTGTATAGAAGAAAATTTAGATCATATCCAAGGTCAAGCATAAGTATCAAGCAGGATAATAAAACGGTAGCAGATAAAGGTCAATATCAGCCTACTGCATAAATAACAAATAGTCATGCATAAAGATAAAGCGGATCTACAGATACAAGCAAGAAGTACCCGCCTCCAAATGGCGAAGTCTGTATCAAGCAATAAGAACCACCCGTCGATAATCCGTAAAGGATAAATCCAAGTCAAGTCCCTGTATCAAGGATGTATTTAAATAGCTATTTACAGAAAGATAATTAGCCAATTACTCCCTAAACCATATTAGGGTTAACCCTCAATTCGAATTCACCACACTTAGATTATTAGGGTTAAGTTTCATACTCATCCCAATCTCATCCTGATCACCCAATTATCCTGTGGCAAACACTACATAATCCTAGTACCAAGTTACCTAAACTGATCCAACCAATATCGGTTCAAATCCAAACCATTCCCATTCACCATTGGTGGCTTCTGGCACAGTATCATCACCGAGGCCTCTAGGTTAAGCTACAACTAGATCTAAAGTGAAGAACCACCAATCAACCAACATAACATGTAGTTAGGCATAGCTGTGAAGCAAAGCTAGAAGATCACAATAGGATATCAAATGGCAACAACTAAAATAAACCCAATCATAACACGAATTCATCCCTAGTCCTACCATTCTAATCTGTAAAACAGATTCCTACTTGAAAACATTGTCTCCAGAATTTTTCAACAGAGGAATCCAACTCCAAATCAAAACCAACATACACAAGCTATCCTTACCTAATGGTGGTGATCGAGAATCCAACCTCAGCCACGGAAGGATTAAGGGAGAGGAGAAGAATCGGCAAGCTTTAGATCCAGGACTGAGCTAACCATCCACGTCTGTCGTAGGAGTTTAGTCCATCCTCGAGTCAACACCCCAGATTCGCATCCTGTCAAACAAGCCAGATGCGATTTGAATACCAGTGATAGCTTCGCGATCGCTACAAATCATCATCGCAAGAGTTGTTTCACAAGATCTATGAGGGAATACCTACCAGAAACAGACCATCCAATAAACAAATGGTCGACCAACTCCTAGGAAAAGCTTGCGCTCTAGAGAAATCCCTCTTGACCTTGCCAAATCGGGGTTCGCAGGAAGGTGAGACGTGTTGCGGAAACAGGAAGAAATGACGAAGACAACCCTCTATAGCGATCGTGCGAGGAAGGTGAAGAAGCAAAGGAAGCTACGGCAGAGGGGTCACCTATACGGCGCAAGGCGATCAGACGGAGGAGGAAATGGAATTAGGGATCTACCGCTTGGGTTTGGCTAGGGCAGCGAGACGAGGGGGAGGTGAGAGTTAACTGAGTGGGCTTTTGCAATTAAGCCCACTAAGTTTAATTAATTACAATCTTACCCTTAACTTTGAGTTTTAGCAATACAACCCCTCCAACTTAGCTTTTATACCACTTCACTCCCCGTAACCTCGTCCAAAAGTTCGAAAACCCTAGGACCCATTTCCGAAAAATTTTCCAAAGCAACACAAAAGTTTCGGATTTAACACCTTATCATCTCACCCATTATAAATGTCGAAATACAAACAAGCATGGTTGCCATATGAGTGTTATGAGATACTTGAATAAATTTTCTTAATTTAATTTTATAGATTGTTTGACTTTGAGTTAGATTCAAGTTTAACAATTAGTAACTTAAAAGTAATTTTCAATAATTGACTTCCAGGTCATGGCGAGACATAGGGACCTTTTTGGTTATCAGAACAATGACTCTTTCCTTAAACAAAGCCTTTTAAATAAATGATACTTTGAATTTACTTTTTTGATAAACTCTGGTATAACTAGTCTAGGATGTGGCGAGGTAGCTTCGGCTAGTTTCACTTAGCTAGGTCGGCCAAGTTGGGTACTCCTTACCATTCCTGACTTCCCAGATCAAGCTTCCTTAACGTACTATCATCTAGCCCCACCCTGGTACTATGCTAGGCAAGTGTCAACCAATCTTATTCCTATCTAGCCATTCTAGATTAAGCAAGAAATAAACTAGCATGAATGATATGATAGATATATGGAAGAAAAACATAAACAAATGCATGAGCATGACAGTTATGCATGTATCAATCAAGTCGAAGCAATTTAATTTGATTTTTAATAAAGAGCAATGATAGGGAGAGTGAAAATTATAGTGAATGATGTGACATGACGTGGCATGACGTGACACTTTACATGCACACATCTGATTATCGCTTGGACACCATCGGCGGCCGAAGGCCGCCGCCCCGAATCAAACTATACCCTTGGGGGGCACGGTGAACCCGTTGAAGATCATGCATGCAAGGTGCCACGTCATTCACTATGATTTTCACTCTCCCATTTTCACTCTCCCAATCATTTTTCTTTAATAAAATATCAAATTCTCGATTTGATACAGAACATGTGAACCTGCAAATATGTCAACCCACTTTGACATATATTATTATTAAGTTGATTGTTGTAGTTGGGTAGAATTTTATTTAGTTTCATAATTAAAGGTAATTAATTTAAATTTAGTTCATGGATTTGAATTTTGAATTAAGGATTGAGTTTCTAATTAAAGTTGAATTGTTAATTAACATTTAAATTTTATTAGATTTGTGATTAATTAAGATTAAAGTTTTTAAGATTTGAATTAAGATTTAAGATTTAGATTAATTTAGATTTAAGTTTTTAAGATTTGAATAATAATTTTGGGTCTAATTACATCATTACCATTAATTAAATGAATTCTAATTCATCTAATATTTCTTTCATTTTTAATTTTCAATTTTATTTAATTTTTTTGTTTTATTTGAATTCTTGTAAGCCTTTTTAATTATAGATTCAATTGTAGTAAATTCATCTTCATCTTCAGAATCATCTTCATTTTCATCTTCAAAGTTATATTTAGAAATAACAAAAGTTGTATCAATATTTTGAAAATAAGTAGAATAATTTTCGAGGTTACTAATTAAAGTTGTATTATTATATTCAAAATTAGTAAAATTATTAATTAAGTTTTCATAATTATCTTCAAATTATTAGAATTATCCTGAGAATTATTAATTAATGTTTCATTATTATCTTCGAAAATATTAAGCAAGGGTTGAGTATTATCATCAGAATTATTAAGATTATCTTCAGTAATAATAGAATTATCTTCAGTATGAATAAGATTCTTTTCGATATTATTAATTAAAGGTTGTGAATTATCTTCAAAATCATAAGAATTACTTTCAGAATCATTATAATTATCTTCAGTATTATTAGGATTGTCAGAAAGGTTAGAATTAACTTCTAAGATTGCATCATTAATATTAAAAATTAAGAAGTTAATATTTAATATTTTATTATTATCAATATTTGATTTGGGTCTATTACTAGCTAATTTATCATGTAATACATTAAGTTTGCTATACAAAAAATCTAATTTATCAGAAAAATTAACATTGTTATCTAAATTACCAGAAATATTATGCATTTGCATAGGAATTTGAAAAATATTATTGCGGAAATTAAATTTTTGTACCTCCTTTACCGTTGTCACATTTCTTGGTATTGTTGACCTGCTAATCCTCCAGTCTGGACACTGGTTCTTGTAGTGTCCCTGCTTTTGACACTTGAAGCATCTGATATGGTTCTTGTCCCTCCGGACTCCTAGCGCCGATACCTTCCTTGCAGCCGGTGGTGATGTACGAGTCTTACGAGTAAGACACTTGTTTTTGTAGTATCCTCTCTCACTGCACTTAAAACAAATTATATGAAACTTAAAATCGGACATAATTAAAATATACCTTATTCACCCTTAGCTTCTCCTCAATTTCTGGCCTTCTTGCTCCTTCGGCGGTGAGTCCGATCAGAGCCACCAGCTCTGATACCAATTGTTGGATCGAGATTGAGTGATAGAGGGGGGGGTGAATATCGCTTTGCAAAAATTTTTCGTCGGACCTTCGTCGATCGTTCGCTTAATATCAGAGTTGTTAGTAGCAGTGGAATAAAAGATAAAGCAAAAATATACAATGCAAACACTTGGGATTTACTTGGTTCCCAAACCTCCCAGGGTTAGTACGTTCAAGACCTAATTACGAGAAGCGCTCATCCACTAGTGGTCTCCTTTTCGGAAGTTTTCCGAAGGCGGAGAAACATGTCTTACAGTTTAAATACAAGCGTACAAATAATAATTAAATAAGTACAACTTGTAATACGCAAACCAAAGTGTGAAGGTCTCAACCAACTCTGAAAGTCCGAAGCGCTGTGCACTTCTTCCTGAAGCCTCCTTAGTCGCAGAGCTTTGTCTTAGCACTTTTTCTTCACATAGAATGAGTTAGCAGATTTGAGAATTGATGTCTTGAACTGGTGCACTCGACCCCTTTTTATAGTACTTACTCAGGCGCCTGAATGACCATTTAGGCGCCTCCATTGCAACGTATCGGGCGGAAACTCTATCTGCTGCATGGTCAAATTCTATCCTGGCCAAGTGCTTGAGTCCCTTTCAGGCGCTTGAGTGCTGACGTGGATCCTCCACTCAGCACTTGCCGCGACAGCCAAGATTCTGACCGTTGCGCCAGCTTAGCTGCCGTCTGCCAGCTCTCAGGCCCTGAGTCCCATTTAGGCGCCCAGTTAAGCTACTTTCTCCTTTTAGTTGCAACAAGGGTTAGTTTCATACATCCAATAATATATAATTGAAACATGTATGAATCACAACCAGTGCTGTCCTGGTCCTGACTTTCAGGTTTCATCCAAACCCCTAGGTTGGACCGACGCCTACTGTTCCCTTTCCGGGGAATGCGTCCTCACCTACTCCTCTCAGGAGAGTTTACCTGTTGTCACCCGGAACCTCCGGTTGGACTTTTGCTCGGCCTCTGATAACCCGAAACTCGACAACTTTCGACCATGACCTGTCTCGACTCCTGTTTGCGATCCCCACTCGGTAAAGTTTTCTGTTCGGTCCCCTATACCAAGTCTTCGTGCTCAGCTTCACTTGCCAAGTCTTCGTTGCCTAATCCCCGACCAGGACTTCGTGCTCAACCTTGCAGGTCAAGACTTCGTGCCCAATTCTCCGAACTAGGACTTCGGTGCCCAGCTCTCGGCCAGGACTTCGTGTGTCGATAAGGACTTCTTTGCTAGTCATCTTAATGCTGACTAGACTTCTTGTTGTCAAACATTAAGTCTTGTTTGGCTTAGTCCAAATATGTTTTATTACTCTGCCAAACATCTAACTGATCAAACCTTGGTATATTATCAAACATATCAGATCTAGGTTTGATCACCCTGCCAAACATTATGTCTTGTTTGGCTAATCCTTTGGTCAACCTGATCGAGCTTGGGTTTACCCTACTGAACATCAGGTCCTATTTGGCTTAACCCTTAATCATTTTGACCAGACCTTAGTATATTGTCAAATATCAAAATATTAGAGGTTGACTATTTATATCTGATGCTCTTTACACTAACAGTTACTTTGAGATTCTAGGATTGGAAATTAATCATGGTTATTGATATTCATTCTAGGATACATTTGTTTTGAAAGTTGAAGCAAGTGGAGGCTTTATGAAGACAAACTCAGAGTTTCTAGAATTGGAAATTAATCCAGTGGTTATTGATATTCGTTCTAGGATAAAACTGTTTTTTTTTTAAACAAGCATGCTTGTAGCACAGTGACTACATGAAAAATTAGACCTAGCTGTCATTTACAATGCTAGGCATGCAAATATGATCCTATTACGGTGCTTGTACTGAGATTTCTCATCAGATGCTGATTGATGTTTGTTTGTTTATTTTTTACCGAAAACTCTATTTTTAAGAATTTCTCCAAGAAATAGATGGTTGCTTATGTTTCAATAAAATCTTTCAAAGAAAGTCCTTACCGGATGACACTTGAGGTAAATTTATACATTAGTCTTTTTATGCGATAAGTTTGCATGTTGTAGATTTAGGTTACGTTTGATAAAAGGTAATCAGTTTTGTAATGTAATCAGGATTACATTACAAGATTAATTACTTTATTTGTTACAGTTTTAAAATTATAAAATAATATAATCTGTATTATAAAAGTTATTAAAAGTATTGTAATCTGGATTACAAGATCAACATGTAATCTGGATTATATTACAGACTCAATTATATTACAAACTGGAATACCTTATACCTAACCAAACGCAACCTTAGTCTTTTAGTAGTAACTTTGTATCCGGTTAATAAATCAATATGACAAATTCAAATAAAATTTTAAAACAAACCAGGTTTTCATGAATACCGGTGGTTATGATCTCTCAGTTGATATATAGAGCCCGAGCTGTACATTTATTGAGTTGAAAACTTCCAAACCTCCACGGAGACAATTTGAAGGGGTATGATATTCATATTTCACACATTATTCTAAAATCAATATCCAATAGATAATTTTTTAAAACTTTGATAGTTTTTTATTTAACACTTCCTAACTCCATTATTTATATTCCAATTGATAGGTTGCTGTCATATATATATATATATATATATATATATATATATATATATATATATATATATATATATAGTTTTCTATTTAACACTTCGTAACTCCATTATTTATATTCCAATTGATAGGTTGCTACCACGTGTATATATATATATATATATATATATATCTATCTATATATATATATATATATATATATACACGCGCGGTAGCAACCTATCAATTGGAATATAAATAATAGAGTTATGAAGTGTTAAATAAAAAACTATATATATATATATATATATATATATATATATATATATAATATATAATTTTCATGAAGTGAAAGTTATGTTTTTTACATCACTCTTTTATCAAAGAAAAAAAAATGATTAATGAAGTTTTTCTAACCAACCTCGGGCGACCGGTCCGGCCTTACGAAAATTTCCAACCGGCCACCAGGGTAAATCAGGAAGTGCTCGCAGTGGACGGTCTAAAGCCCAGTGTCCCAGGGCATCGGCGGTTCGATCCTCAGCTACGACGCATTTTGTAGGAATTTTATCAAAGAAAGAATTTACTTCACAACGATTTAATAATTATGAAGTTAAAGAAATTAATTACTTTGAAGCGTTGACTCTCTTCTTTGAAGCGGAATCCTCTGTCCCAAAAAAGTATCTGTCCCGTTTGTCTCGTTCTTTGTCGACAGCCGACGAGTCGTCTGATCGTCGATCGGACACCACCGATAGATTTTGTTCGTCGTGCTAAATCAAATGATATTCTAGAAGAACGGTGAATCGGCCGGAATCGTTACAATTGCAATCTCATCGGATTCGACGGTGAATCCGACGAGATCGCAATTGCGGCGATCTCGACGGGTTCACCGTACTCCCAGGGTATAATTTTATTTAGGCCGACGGCCGTCGATGGTATCCGATCGACGATCGAATGATTCGTCGGCTGTTGTGGAAGAGCAAACAAGACAGGACAGGTTTTTCAGGTTTTTTTTTTTTTTTTTTTGGACAGAGGATATGCCCTCCTCTTCTCTGAATTCAACTGTGTGTACGTGGACACGGCAATTCATTTATTTTGGGTGGCTTTCGGTTCACTTTCGGTTCATTTGTTTCAAGACGACTTGCCCTAGAATTAAAACCAATACTTCTCGGCTGCCTAAAAATCCTACCAACAAAGAGAGGAGAACAACACAGTTGCAAAGGAAGAAGAACAATGGCCGGAAGAGGCTTCCTGTCTTCCATGTTCTCCGCGATTGTAGGTAAGCTGCCTAGCTGGGCTTCTCCGTCATCAACATCTTCTTCTTCGTCGCCACACATCAATATTGAACAAGAGATAAGTAAGCTGGTAGAGACGAAAAGGAGCATCCAAGCCAAACTTGCTGAGTTAGAGGAGGAGAATCATGTAAAAGATCACTCGGTGAAGCTTCGGCGGAGCGAGCTCAAAGATGTCGCCTATGACGCTGAAGACTTACTAGAAGAGTACAAGTACGAGGTGCTGCGTTCCAAACAATTGCATGGGGCAAGAGAGAGCAACATCAGGGAGCATGAGGTACGCGATTCTTCAGTAATTACTTGTGTGAATACTGAAATTATTATGGATGAACTAGCAAATAAAGTCGCGGAGATAAGCAAAAGGTTTGATGAGATCACCAAGGGCTGGAAACCAATAAATAAGATACTTAAGCACAGTAGAAAGAGAAAAAGAAGCCCCGAGTTCGTAGATATAATCAGAGAAACAAGCTCTTTTGTGGTTGAATCAGATGTTCTTGGAAGAGAAGAGGAAAAGGATACGCTGATTGAATGGCTGCTGTCAGAGGATGATACAACAGGGAATGGAGTTTCAGTAATTGCTGTAATTGGTATGGGGGGAGTGGGTAAAACAACACTAGCTCAGCTTGTCTATAATGGTATTAAAGCGAAAAGGCATTTCGATTTCACAGGATGGGTCTACGTACCTGAAAATTTTCATGTTGTTAGTTTGACTGAGGAGATTCTATATTCATTTACAAAAGTGGAAGTTCGTGAAGAACTAGATGGGCTCCAACATGCACTACAAGAGAATCTGCAGGGAAAAAAGTTTTTGCTGATATTAGATGATGTTTGGAATGATGAATCCACTCTCTGGGATGAATTAAGAAAGCCCTTAGAATCAGCTCGAGTGGGTAAAGTTATAGTGACCACTAGGAATCAACAAGTTGCTAAAATTATGCAGGCAAGAAGAACTCTCGACTTGAATTGTTTACCATTTGATGCATGCTGGCAATTGTTCAAGCGAGTCACTTTGGGAGGAGCAGATAAGAGCCTACAACCACATCTTGAAGACATTGGTAGGCAGATAGTAGACAAGTGCAAAGGCTTACCGTTGGCTGTGAAGGTGCTAGGAGGTGCTCTCAGAAACAAAGAAGCTATAGATTCATGGGAGGACATACTAGAGAATGAGATGTGGGAATCAGAAGAAACAAATAATGAAGTTTTACCGGCACTTAAAATATCATATGATTGCATGCCGATACAACTTAAAAGATGCTTCCAATACCTGTCTTTAGTTCCCAAGGGTAGACGTTCAGATTATGATGAAATAGTCCAATTATGGATGTCAAAAGATCTTCTTCCTCTTAATGAAGATGATAGAGATCAGAGAGCAGAGGACATAGGAAGAACTTACATAAAAATATTGCATGAGAGGTCAATGATACAACTGGATGATCCCCTTTCTTCGCCTCTTTTTTTGATCCATGATCTTGTTCACGACCTTGCACAAAATGTAGCGCAGGATGAATGCCTCTATCTGATGGATGACAAATTCGACACAAAAAAAATAGCAAAGATTCGACACTTGTCCATCAACATCGAGCTGCATACCGTGAGCACAGAAGATCCTCAGCTACTAAAACATCTGGAGACCATAAACAATCTTCAACAACTAAAATCCATGCGAACACTTTTATTAAAGCACAAGGCATATCACGGGGGGCAGCCTTTTATTACAAGACAAGATAAAAATTTTGGAGTCCTTGATGATCTTTCCAAAAATTGAAATATATACGAGCACTCCATTTACGCAGTATCGGCATCACAGAGCTACCGGATTCATTGGCAAACTCAAACTACTTCGTTATCTTTCTATAGAATATAATGAGGTAGAGAGTCTTCCAGAGTCCATATGCAACCTTTACAACTTACAAACTCTAGTTCTGAGGTCTACAAATATTCATGAACTCCCAAGGCAAATTGGAAATTTGATAAACCTACGTCATCTTTTGCCTCAAAAGGGTGCTGCTCCTTCCATCCGAAATTGCAAGCTTGACCAACTTGCAGACACTCAGCAACTTCCACATCAGTTGTGAAAAGGAGCATTGCCACATAGGAGAATTGAATAGTTTGATGAAACTTGGAGGGACATCTCCATTCACAATGTAACATCTCTCAACAGATTTCAGACTCTGAACCCCCCTTTGTGACAAAAAGTATCTTGATTCTTTTATGTTAGATTGCTCGAAGATTCTGATTTTTTACACCATTCCAAA
>JAGFNQ010001571.1:0-41639 GCA_024364735.1 Boesenbergia rotunda
TTGAATAACCCTTTTTATCAATTCGGGAGATTGTAGGAACATCTCCAAATAGGTTGATATCCAACCATAGATAAGAACCACCATGGCTGTGGTCATCAAGTTATTCTTAGCTATGAAGGTAGGTAATTATACCGATTACATATCACATATATGTAACTATCACTTTATGCTATCAACTAATTGAATGTTTGCATAAATCATTGGGTTGTTAACTCATTAACAAGTATGCAACAATATACATAGCACCCAACTGCACCTCTCTTTACATCGACCTTGGCTGTGGCACAACAAATCGATGCTCCAAGCTTAAGGCTGACCCATTAATCAAGAAATAGTTTTAATATGGTTGGAGCTCATTCAACCGTTTAGTCAGGCTTGGATGTGTCCAACAACCAAAACTAAGGATTGACCTCTGACTCCAACTATATTATCCGTAAACTAATTCCATGGTTTAAACATGTTGAGGTTCAAACCGGGCATGGATGTGTCCATTAACCCAAACGAGAAACAAAACTCCGATTCTAACCATATTAATGGAAGATGTTGGCCTTAATATTTTGTAAGGGATTTTGGGTCTCATCTTTTCTAAGCACATTCATGACATATAATCATGTCATGACTAACGATTTCCTTAATAAAGTATGTATGTGACTTAAGTTATCAAGTCTCATTAATTGAATTAGGAACCGGATTTCCTAATTCTAATTTTGTACTTTATTGAAGGAATTGTTTTGGGAAACAATTTCCTAAATTGTCATAATCAATTTCGGAAATAATATGTTTAAGACTTTGATTTCTCTAAATCAAAACTTGTTAAATTAAGAGACAATTCCCTTAATTCAACCACATATTATTTTCATGAAAATCTCATTTAAGAAACTCTATAGGAAACCATTTTCCTAATTAATTTTGGAGACAACAATATGTAAGAGCATCACCTCTTAAAACATATTTTATTCATGGATTTAATTAATTACAACAAATCGTTTTCTAAGGGTGGCTCCCCGAGGCTTAGATACCCAAAGAAAAGTAATTTGTCGTAAATCCAATTTGGTCCACTTCGGAAGCGCAACCAAATTAAACATGACAATTTCATTTAAAATTGGGAAATTAAATTACAACAACTAACTTTAAATTGGACGGCTCCCCGAGGCTCAATCCAAAATAAAGAATTTTGTTGTCAATTTAAAAATCAATTCAAATTTAATTGTCAATTAATTGTCCATAAATTTGTCTAGACTTTCTTGAAAGAAAGTGCCCAAAATTGCGAGATTTCATAATAGGTTTTCAGATTAATTGTAAGTTTCTGGTACAAAGAAAACTTACATATTTCCAAAGTTGGAAAATTTCTAAAATAGAAAATTTCCAAGATTGGAAAGTTTCCAAAGATGGGAAGTTTTCACAATTATTATAAAATTTCAGAAACTAGGAAATTTCAAACGTTTGCGAAATTTCATGAGGATTTCCAAACTTTGAAATTCCTAAATCTAAAATTTATTATGATTGGAAAGTTTCCATAATTGAAAAATTTTCCAAAATTGAGATCATGACAAAGTTTTCCGCAAAATAATTTTATGATTATGTCGAACACTAACCGGCTCTGATACCACTGTTGGGACCGGGTGCATGTCGACAAGGATACGGGTTCGTAAAATTTTAAATTTTTTACGTGCAGCGGAAGAATTAGCATAAAATAATTTCTCAAATTATTTTAACCGCGTATCTAGCATGCAACCTTATGGTGTGTGGACATGATCATAAATTAAAATTTTACAGAAAAAGTAAACTAATTTACTTTATACCTCTCGTAACTCGAAGTAAGGGACGAGATCCAACCGTAGCGTCCCTTAGAAGCTCTGCCTCTATTCGCGTCCATGCCGAGTTCTCTTCGTGATGACTTCGCAAAGTCACGAGTTTTGTGCCGACGAGAACTACTAGATTCTCTATAGGCACAACTAGAAGATCAAGAGAGAAGATAGGAAACTAACCACCAAGAATCGGAATCCAAATTCCGGGAAGGAAGGAGATGCGATCCGCTTCTTCTTCTTCGAGGTCGTCTTGGTGGATGAAGCTCACGGCCACCTTGGGAGTTGTGCCGGCCCTAGGGGAGGAGAGAGAGCCGGCCCTAGAGAGAGAGGGGCACCGGCCCTAGAGAGAGAGAGGCATGTAGAGAGAGAGAGAGAGAGAGAGAGAGAGGGAACAACTAATCTCTTGATCAATTGATTGGAATTCAAGGCTTGCCTTTGGTTCCTTATATAGTTGCTTCTCCCTTGCCAAGTCTCCTCTTTAACGGAATTTTTCATAAGAAATTTATCCTATAAATTCTCTTATTAATTATTCCGTTTAAGCCAAGTTTTATTATAACTAACTTTATAATAAAACAAATACCTTTTCTCCTTTAATTATGGAATAAAATTTTATAAGAAATTTATAATTCTTCTTTATTATGAAAAAATCAATTCATAATTGATTTTATAAAATTAAAATAAACCATTCCATGGATCATTTTAATTTCCATAAAAAGAATAAATTTCCATAAATTTATTTATATAAATTTCTTTATACAAATTTATTTATCCATAATTTATAAAACAAATCGCGCTAGATTTATTTTATTAATTAAACCAAATAAATTGGTTTCTCCCCATGATGGTGGCCGGCCAAACCAAAGGGGTTTGGCACCCTCTTTGGCAGGCCAAACCGAGCCGAACCATTCGCGAATTAAACTCATTTAATTCGTCCAATAAGCCTTCAAAAGACTTAGCCATTTTTAGCTTCCGTTGCGCCTCTGATTAGCTCAGATTCGACTTATTTCTCTTGATCGGAAAATCCAATTTTCAACTCGTTTTAAATCCCTCGGATTACTCGTAGTGCGTGTGACTAAATAGGCTTTCGATTTATGTTGGCCGTCTATAATCAACCAATTATAGAACGGTCATGAGTGGCACCTAGTAGTACATCATGACCCCCAATTAATCGAAAGATCAACGGTTGACCTCAGAAGTAATTCTGAAACCCTTCAGCAGCTCTAATGAAATGTGCCACATTCCCTTCACCATCTTATACCCACTTGGTTCAGGACACGGTCTATTTGTGTCAGTCCCCACTAGGCTGACTACGTCACACCTAGCCCAAGTTATGTCTTTCTCGTCCTTTGGATTTCTAATTACTCTCATGTATTTAAGAGACTCGCACTCTAAACATGATATGCTCTGGCCAGAGGCTTTGAGTAACAATCCGACGATAGGCCTGGGTATACATCTCCTCGCAAGGAGTGGTGAATCCTTCGTAGGCTGTTCAAACATCTTCGGGCACTTTGGCTTATACCCAATCATCCTGGGTCCACACCTCCTTGGAGATGCTTACTTAAGATGTTAAAGTATAAGTCTCCATGACCAAGATGACTTGAACACCGCAAGTCAAAGGAACATCGCACTTAAGCCGCAGTAAGAACTTCATTGACATATCTATATAGATTACCATATGAAGTTTTACAGCTAGTCACTCCAATGAACTAATTCCCTTAACTAGCATCCATGTTTATCTCCGGGCATCCCAATGTCACCAGCCAGTGAGAATTAGCTGATTAGAGAATAACCCATGCTAGTCTCAACAGAATTGATAATGTCCGTTTTTATCAATTCATCGACTAGGGATAATTTCAATACTTCACAATTGCACATTTAGAGATAATCACCAGTTGTGATCCCATCACAAATTCTCTTATGCTGTGAATTGTATTGCGGACATTCAGTAGATGAGTTTAAGATCCCAATCAAATACAAACATGTATACTCAAATAGTGAATTATCATTTATTAAAATGAATGTTTACAATCATAAGGCGATTGTCTTAGGACACTTCTCTCATATCACTAACAGTCTCTACTACTCCATATGAGACGTGGAATAGTAAGAAACCTCATTTAACTCACCTTAAAATATGGGGTTATCCTGCTTATGTAAAGCGGACTGTATCAGACAAATTGGATGCTAAGTCTGATAAGTGTCTATTTATTGGATACCCTAAGAAAATGAAGGGTTACCAATTCTATCATCCCTTGGAACAAAAGGTGTTTGTTTCAAGGCATGCTGTATTTTTGGAAAAAGAATTTCTTTTACAAGAAAACAGTAGGAGTAGCATTGAACTTGAAGAAGTTCAAGAAGCTCCAATAGACATTAAGAGACACCTAGTCTAGACCCATAACCAATAACTCATAATGATGAGTTATCAGTTGAACCTAAAACAACACCACTTCTTCGTAGGTCTGATAGGACACGCAATATTCCAGAGAGATACAGATTTCTCATAAGTGAATCGAACGACGTGTTACTCGTTAACAATGACGAACCTATCAGTTATGAAGATGTTCTGATAAATTCAGAAAGGGATAAATGGCTTGAAGTCGTGAAGTTGAAAATGGATTCCATGTACGAAAATCAAGTATGGGACTTGGTTAACCCGCCTGAAGGGATTAAGCCCATAGGGTGCAAGTGGGTTTTCAAGAAGAAAACCGACATGGAAGGTAATGTTGTTACCTTTAAGGCTAGATTAGTGGCAAAAGGATATCGTCAGAAACAAGAAATTGATTATGACGAAACCTATTCGCCAGTAGCTATGCTCAAATCCATACGGATGCTACTGGCCATAGTAGCTCATTATGATTATGAGATATGGCAAATGGATGTGAAAACAACTTTCCTTAATGGAAACTTGCTTGAGGATGTATACATGATACAACCTGAAGGTTTCACATCGGTTGACAAAACCAAAATATGCAAGCTTCGGCGATCCATATATGGACTGAAGCAAACATCCAGGAGCTGGAACATCCGTTTTGATGAGACAATCAAAGAGTTTGATTTCTCACAAAATCCTGACGAACCTTGTGTGTACAAGAAGGTTAGTGGGAGTGCAGTCGTATTCCTAGTGTTATATGTCGATGACATTTTACTTATAGGAAATGATATATCAGTCTTACAGTGAGTTAAAATTTGGTTGTCCAAAACTTTCTCCATGAAAGACCTGGGAGAAGCAACCTATATCCTTGGGATTAGAATCTATAGAGATAGATCAAAACAGTTGCTTGGTCTTTCGCAGTCTACATATATAGACCGAGTGCTAGAAAGGTTTAGCATGTCGGAATCCAAGAAAGGTTACCTTCCCATCAAGCATGGGATCAACATTTTAAAGTCTATGTGTCCGCGCACAGAAGACGAGAGGATTTGCATGAATAAGATTCCTTATGCATCCGCGATAGGATCTATCATGTATGCTATGTTATGTACTAGGCCCGATGTATCATATGCTTTGAGCGTCACAAGCAGATACCAGTCTGATCCAGGAATGGATCATTGGGCGGCTGTCAAGACAATCCTCAAGTACTTAAGAAGAACTAAGGATGTGTTCCTAATATATGGAGAAGGTGATATGATAATACGTGGATATACAGATGCCAGTTTCCAGACAGATAAGGATGACTCCAAATCTCAGTCCGGATACGTATTTATTTTGAATGGAGGCGCAGTAAGCTGGAAAAGTTCCAAGCAAGACACCGTAGCGGATTCTACCACGGAAGTGGAATATATTGCAGCTTCGGAAGCAGCAAAGGAAGCAGTCTGGATCAAGAAGTTTGTCTCAGAACTTGGTGTGGTTCCAACCATTGATGAAGCAATACCGGTTTACTGTGACAACAATAGAGCTATTGCACAAGCAAAGGAACCAAGGTCTCATCAGCGATCCAAACATGTGTTTCGCCGCTATCATCTGATCAGAGAGATTATAAGTAGGAATGATATACAAATTGAGAAAATTCCCACTGAAAGGAATTTAGCAGATCTTTTAACTAAGGCCTTGCCTCAAAGTAAGTTTGAGGGTCATGTTAGATCTTGTGGTATTGGGTACCGTAGCGATTGGCATTAGGCCAAGTGGGAGTTTGTTAGTGATATGAGAGAAGTGTCCTAAGGCAATCGCCTTATGATTGTAATTATTTATTTTAATAAATGAATATTCACTATTTGAGTATACATGATTATTTGATTAAGATCTTAAGCTCATTTACTGAATGTCCGCAATACAATTCACAGCATGAGAGAATTTGTGATGAATTTACAACTAGTGATTATCTCTACATGTGCAATTGTGAAGTATTGAAATTGTCCCTAGTCGATGAATTGATAAATACGGACACTATCAATTCTGTTGAGACTAACATGGGTTATTCTCTAATCAGTTGATTCTCACTGGCTGGTGACATTGAGATGTCCGGAGATAAACATGAATGCTAGTTAAGGGAACTAGTTCATTGGAGTGACTGGCTGTAAAACTTCATATGGTAGTCTATATATAGATATGTCAGTGAAGTTCTTACTGCAGCTTAAGTGCGATGTTCCTTTGACTTGCGGTGTTCAAGTCATCTTGGTCATGGAGACTTATACTTTGACATCTTAAGTAAGCATCTCCAAGGAGGTGTGGACCCAGGATGATTGGGTATAAGCCGAAGTGCCCGAAGATGTTTGAACAGCCTACAAAGGAGTCACCACTCCTTGCGAGAAGATGTATACCCGAGGCCTATCGTCGGATTGTTACTCGAAGCCTCTGGCCAGAGCATGACATGTTCAGAGTATGAATCTCTTAAATACATGAGAGTAATTAGAATCCATAGGACGAGGAAACGTTACTTGGGCTAGGTGTGACGTAGTCAGCCTAGTGGGGACTGACACACATAGACCATGTCCTGAACCAAGTGGGTATAAGATGGTGAAGGGAATGGGGCACGATTCATTATAGCTGCTGAAGGGTTTCAGAATCATTTCTGAGGTCAACCGTTGATCATTCAATTAATTGGGGATCATGATGTACTACTAGGTGCCACTCATGATCGTTCTATAATTAATTAGTTAATTATGGACGGCCAACATAAATTGAAAGCCTATTTGGTCACATGCATAACGAGTAATTCGAAGGATTTAAAACGAGTTGAGAATTGGATTCTCCAATCGAGATAGTCTATTTTTGGTAAGTCCAAACAACAGTCAAAACTGAATTTATTTCAGACGCATCGAAAGCATAGAATGGCTAAGTCTTTTATAGACTTAATGGGTGAATTAAATAAGTTTAATTCATTAAGGGATTTGATCCAATTGGGGTTAGATGGGCCGGCCAAGGAAGGGGGCCTCCTCTCTTCTTGTCATGGCCGACCACCACCATAAGAGGATAATGTTATTTTGGTTTGTTTTATAAAATAGACCAAAGGCTGGTTTATTTTATAAAAGGTTATATAAATTTTATATAAATTTTTATATAATGAACCATGAGTTGGTTTGTTTAATAAAATTTATATAATGAACCAATGGTTGGTTTGTTTTATAAATTTTTATATAATGAACCAATGGTTGGTTTGTTTTATAAATTTTATATAATCATGCCGAAAGAAAGAGAGCCTTGATTATGGATTGATTGAGAAATTATTCCATAATCAAGAAGAAGAAGCTTGATCATGAGAGCCTCGATTATGGATTGATTGAGAAATTATTCCATAATCAAGGAGAGGTTTGCTTGGGAATTAAGAAACCTCTCCCTATATAAAGGACCCAAGGGGTGCCATGGAAGATGATCCATCCAAGAATTGCTTGGGCTCTCTCCTCTTCTTCTCTCCCTCTCTCTTGGCCGGCCATAGGCCTTCCTTCTCTCTTCTTGCCGTGAGCACAAGGAGAAGCATCAAGGCGACGAAGTTCTTCCTTGTGACGATCTTCCTCTTCGGCCAACCTTGGTGGTGAGTCTTTCGATTTGATTACTCTCTCGGTTTTCGTCGTGTTCACGGAGAATCTAGTAGTTCTCGTGAACACGAAACTCGTGGCTTAGCGAAGTCATCCCGACGATACTTGGCGTGGATACGAATAGAGGCAGAGCTTTCAAGGGACGCTAACGGTTGGATCTCGTCCCTTCTTCCAAGTTACGCAAGGTAATTCGTAGAGTAATTTCCTTTTCTGCAAAAATTTTATATTACGATTATGTGAACACATTGCATGCTTAGGATATGTGTTAGAATAATTTAGGAAATTATTCATGCTTTTGTTTCCACTGCATATAATTATGTAACAATTACAATACGTGTCCGCGTCGGCATGCACCCGGTCCCAACAGAGAGACCCACTTCAATACTAGAACAAGAAGAAGCTCCTACCTCCACCAAAGCAGAAACCAAAGACCGCATCATATGCTTTAGATGCAACAAAAAGGGACACTACAAGGATAAGTGTCCATTGGGTAAGAAAAAGGAGGTAAACCCTAAACTCAATTCAAGTAATTTGAAAACTAACATGAGTTGTAGGGATGAAGCAAAGAAGGATAAGAGGAATATAAGTTGCTTCACGTGTGGAGAGCTAGCACACTACCACACCAAATGCTCAAGAAAAGGAGAACTCAAGAAATTGGAGCATTTGAGGAAATGAAAGAAGAAGGAGAAGAAGAGAAGGTCACATCAAGGGGAAGCTATAAGGGTAAGGGAGGTAATCCCTAACTTTAAGTTTAAATGTAATTCGAATTTAAACTCCTCCATGCATGATAAAAATAATGTCAATTATTTATCCATGCATAATTTTGGATTTAAATATCATGGTTAATATTGTAGATCAAAACCCTAGGAAAATCATGCATCATGATAAATCCAAGACATTTGGACCTAGAGATCAAGGCACAAATCCCAATAAGGGGAGACATATGCCTAGGAAGGTGGGTAGGTCTAGGAATGTCCAAGGAGGGCATATTGTTTCTAGGTTTGAGAACCTAGAAAGGGAAAATCAAGCATTGACAGAAAAGCTTGATAGGTTAGAGAAAATCCTAGATAAATTCACTATTGGATCTAAGGTTTAGGTATGGTGTTGGGTGGTCTAAAACCTAACAATGATAGATCGGGTCTAGGATACCGATCTAAGGTCTCCAATGCCAATGAAAAGAAATATGCTAGGGTAGCATATAATTATGGCAAGGAGGGGAAATCCAAGAATGGCAAAGGGGTGCCATTAAAAGGAAAGAAAAAGGTCTTAACTAAGGTCAAGGAATCCAAAGTTAAGAAGGTTAAGTTTGTAGGTCAAGAGTCACCGGAGGTACACCGGTGTGGCCTTGTGCTTATGGATGAGTCACCTAGGGAGGTAGCTAAGGCTAAGAGCTCAAGGGGGGGCTCTAGGAGTCTTTGGGATCCATGGTAAATGGATCTCGGGAGGGTTCTCTCGGAGGTCTAGATGGACCATGAAGTGTGCCAAAAGAGTTGGAGACGGATTTGAATCTCAATTCTTTAGGATTTGGCACAATGGGTTTGAGTTTCATGCATGGAAATATGACATTGGGGTCATGAAGCATGAGAATTGGTTTTTAATGTGTAAATGCCATGTAAACAAATGCTAGGGATGCATTGTGGTTTGGTATGGGCAGTGACATCAGGAGAAGGTCAAAACTATGACTTTAGGTCAAGGTTCAATTGAACCATTTAGCTAGTTTTGGGTTTTGTGTCAATCTTGTGAATGGTGATAGATACATTTTTAAGTATATTTTTCCCAAGTAGATATGGGTACCACAAACCTCTTCACAAAATTTGGAAATTTTTGGAGAGTTGTGGAATTTCTGGTGCATTTCTGAAATTGGGTCAGAAATGTAGAAATTTGGTTTTTCAGAGTGTCAGTCAATTGGTCCAGGGGCAGTCGACTGATCTGGGCTGAATTGGTTTTCAACAATCGAAAGGTGTTCAAATGATGTAAAATAAGTGTGTAAGCTTATGGGGGGTTAGTACATTGTGTTTATGATCATTCAAGGTTAAAAGATCCAATAAAGGGGTAATTGTTGAAGTCTTTTTGATGTGTGGCAAAGGGGGAGAAGTGTTGGGTTTAAGTGGGAAATCAAACACGCCTTTGCAAGAAATCCTAGGTCCAGGGGGATCTTAGGTAAAGGGGGAGCATTGTTGCTCAGTTGGTGGCGTAAGAGGGACCTTGGAGAGGTTTTAAAATGTCCCGTTTTGGTAAAAATTCCTAACTTGGGGAGGTTAGGTGTGGGGATGCCTTGTGATAGGGTCCATGCATTGTTTTTGCTATTTGTTTTTCCTAACTTAAACGTATTGTCATACATCAAAAAAAGGGAGATTGTTGGGGCAATCTATGGTTCGAAGTGACCATGTATTTTGATGTTTGGGCAAAGGGTTTAAGTTAGGTTTACCTTTGTGGTTTGATATGTGTGATTGAGTTTGCAGGACTTGGTGAGTCACACATGGAGGATGCATCTGAGGGATGAGAGCCGAGGGAAAAGGACTCTAAGGGCAAGCCGGAGGAAATGAACTTCAAAGGGCACACGTGAAGGGTGGCATGGAGGCAAGCCGAAGACTTGCGTGCGCATCCGAGGAACGATAGCCGGTGGAAGAGGACTTCAAGGGGCAAGCCAAGGGAGTGTACTTGAAGGCACACGTGAAGGAGGGTCTTCGGAGTGTGGAAGAGTGTTTTTGTAAGCTGGGCAGTCGATTAAGAATAAATCAGTCGACTGCCAGCAGAGGACTCAAACTCACAGATTTATCAGTCGACTGATAAGGTCAAAAATCTAGCCGTTGAGTTAGTTGTTGGCTTGTTGTTTCGGTGGGATCAGTAGACTACCCTGGGGGCAGTCGACTGACAACGGCTAGTTCAACCTTAAGGCTCTATTTAAGGGAGCTTCATTTTGGCTGAGAGGTTTGACGAAATGAGCTTGGTTAGAATTCATTAGTAGTTTTCGTGCTCAGAGGTGTTGTTCGGGATTGTGGCGAGGTTTCTCTACCCACAAGGTACTACACGAGCTAGCCAGAGGGCATCCGAGAAGTGATCCACCGAAGGATCAAGGGATCGTCCATCTTACGGACAGCCGTGGAGTAGGAGTGTCATCTCCGAACCACGTAAACGGTAACGTGTTAGCGATTGTTTGTTTTATTTATGTTATTATTATTTCCACTTGTGCACGCTAACATCGTAGGAAGAAGAAAATCGAAGAAAGTTATTCACCCCCCTCTAGCTTAACGACATGGTCCTAACAGAAAGTGACTTGGGCTTCGATCCCCCGAGGTGACCTCGGGGATTCCAGGCACGAGGGGCAATGGGCGATCTACCTCCTCGGGGTAATCCCGAGTACTGACCTCCCAAGGTGATCCCGGGGGATTTGTTCCTCCCAGGCACAGCTATTGTTCCTCTCGGGCACAGCTATTGTTCCTCTTGGGCACAACTATCCCGAGGGGGGTCCTGAAGCTCTGGGAGAAGGGTCATTCCAACCAGTCAGGTTAGTGTCGTACAGCTTCTTCATCCCATGTGTTCACCCCGGGCTACTTAACCCCATCAATAATCATTCCTTATCTTGGGTGCAATTTGGGGGCAAAAGGTATTTAATGCTCTGTCCTTTCTGTTGACTCTCTGACGAGTGCCGTTGTTGGTTAGCATAATTTAAGTTCAATCAGTTAGATAATTTCCTTTGATTGAACTTAAAGGGGGTCTCGTGATAGGGTGGTTAGCCATGTGTCGCCACTTTGATTAGAAGGGCATTATGTGGAAGAGAAGATTTTGGCGACAAAGCACATTCCCCGATCATGAATCATTTCCCGACCGGAATGTTCTCCCGAGTAGATGTTCGACCTGTCCATGAAGATATCCTGCTCCTAACCGGGATTTTGTCCCGGTCGGGAAACTGAATGGGCCCCAGGTAAGTTGATTGGACTGAATGGGAAGGTGAGTCTCTCGATTGAGGATGAGGTGAACACTTCAATGGGGGGGGAGCATATTCCTTACTAACCAAGATATTAGATGGCGGCTCGTTATTAAGACCGTAGTTAATACTTTTAATAATGTCGGTTGTATATTAAATAGCAAAGAGGAAATGACAAGTACTTTAATGATGTCATTTATTGCATAATATCAAATATAACGGACAAATTGAACTAGAAGGACTGGAAAAAGAAGAGAACCCAAGATAAAAAGGTAAGGAAAGACATAGGAAAAGGTCTAAATTCTCTCTCTCACACATTATACTACTTTTCTCTTTTCTTTGATCCTAGACTGACTTGAACATCGGAATAGGATCGCTGGAATACTTTACGGCGCCCTACTAACATTCTTTGGAGTTATTTTCTCATGTCATCTTTCTCACTTATTGAACCTGTCGCATCACCGATAATCATCATTTTCCCTATTAGCTTCCGGATCAATGGCTAATGACAACTTTGAAAATATAATATCATTAGAGATCATATAAAATCACAAATTAGATATTATTTCCCATCAAAATTCCTAATAATTATGATAGTTTCAAATATAGAATGAAATAAATCAATTTATTTGGTTTAATCCAATTAAAAATTTTAAAATCAAAATTAAACTGAATTAATTGAAATAATTAATATTTTTTTAAAAAAATAAAAATTTAAAATAACTCAATCAAAATTTAAATTCCATCCGTTTTATAGATTAATTTGATTTAATTAAACATTTTGCTCAATCCTACCTACATGTGACACTTGTCCATGCCACTACTATTGTCAATGGCAGATCCAGGAATTCAAGTATAGGGGGTGATCGAGAAGAGGCGATCGTGAAGAGGCGATCGCGAATCACGATCTGAGCTGAGCGTGACCAATTTTTTTTTGAACGGTACAGATAACCTCCGCAATAAATTTCAAGGAAAGAAATTACCGCTGTGGATTTTGACAGCAAAACAAAATAAAAAGAACTTAGATTTCGATCACTATCAAGTTCAAAGTATACCTCAAAGCTCAAACACCCAAACAATCAAAGTTAAGGCAAAAACCCTAAATCAACCTACTATTTTATGCCAAACTAATCTACTATTTTATACTAAAACACTACCTAACTAAGAGTAAAAACCCTAAATCATAAGGGACTCTCAGCTCTGTGAAATCGCCGACATGATGAGGGATCGCCTCTACAAGGTAGGAGGGTCGAAGATACTCAAAAGTCAAACGCAACAAGACCAGTGCCCGTGGAGAGGAGAAGAGAATCACGATTGACTTGCTCGTGTGAGGACAAGAATCACAAAGACAAAGAGGGCTTTGCGGGTTGCGGCATGGGACAATTCATGAAGAAGAGGAGGAAGGAAGGGGAAAGATACAAGGGTTTAGAATTATATGTTTTAAATATATATGTAAAAAATCCTGAGAGTTTGGATTATCTAACTAAATCCCTTAAATTTTAATTTTTATATGTTTAACTATTTAAAATTTTCTATATTTCGATTTTTCACGTCGCCGATGAAGGGGCACCCGCGAACGCCACCCCTCTTAAGATTCACCCTGATTATTGTTATATAGCATGGAATATGGAACCCTTATTATTGTGTCGAACACGACACGACGGTTGTTGTGTTGTGCCTAGTATGACCTAAAGCATGGTTGCCCGAGTCAGGTAAGGATGACCTAACTCATTTTACCCCTCCACTTAAGGGTGAGTATTCAGTTAAAATCGAACGAACCGAACCGAATAGACCGAAAATTGAATAAATCAAAATTTTTCAAAAAAATCGAACCGGCCGAATTTATTGATAAAACCCGAAAAATCCGAACCGATAAAATCTCGGTTAATTCGGTTTTTAACCGAATTAACTGATTTAACCGAACTTTTAAAATTTTATTCGATTTTAATTAAAAAAAAAGATTTTATTTAATTTAATTATATTTTTAAATAAAAATAATTAAATTAATATTCTTATTCGATTTAACCGAATTACAAAATTCAAAAACGAAAATCGAATCGAATTAACCGAAAACCGAACCAAAATTTGAGAAAAAACTGATAATCGAATTAACTGAACCGAATTCCAAAATTCAGTCGGTTCGATTCAATTAATTTGATTTTTTCGAATTTTTGTTCATTCCTACCTGCACTAAACCCTTGCTGACCGCGGTCAGCATCTTCCGGCTTGCAGCCTGTGACACATCTCCACCACTCGTTTCGGGCTGCCCGCTCTGCAACGTTAGTGGACGAGAAGGGGGACTCCCAAATCCCAATTTCTCGATCCTCGACGTCAACTCACCAATCCAACCATCCACGTGTCTCACGTTAACTCCAGATCCTTAAATAGACGATCCTGATGGCATTTCTCTTGGACGAGAAAAGATAGAGCGGATCCCTGAAAACCGCAGCTGCTCACCTACTACCAAGCCATGGCCTACTTTAGAAAGAGCGGAAGCAAAGCGGGCCCCATATGTCTCCAACAACCTCATGGTATTGTAAACGGGTATTTAAATCTTGCGTATATTGTTACGGACCAATATGTTATTCCCTTCTTTATTTATTATTCCTCTTTTGAGATGTATTTATTTAAATCCCTAAATCGAGGAGGATAAATGCCAATGGAAGACGTACTTGTTCGCTGAGAGAGGAAGAGATCGTTTTCGAAGTTCTCGAACCTTCGCCATTTCATCAGGCACGCTGAGGACGAGGAGCGATCCAGGTACGCTACGAACGAAGGGCGGGCTGGTTCGTGCAACTGCTGTTCTTCGGAAGTAACTAGGGTTTATTAATTCCGCTTCTCTGATCTCGTTCCGTCGCGCGTGAATCTCTGATTCATCTCAGTTTGCGCCTGATTTGGTGGCATTCGTTCGGTTCGAGATGGATGGCCATGATGCCTCAATTGAAGACCTTTTTTGGTTCGGCAATCGTCCTAGGGTTCGAATTTTCCATCGGAGGACACGGTTTCGTCAACTGAGATGGACGGTTTTTTATAGGTTTTTGAGACGATGTGGACGTTTTTCTTGGGCATGCTGATTTCGTGTAGAGTTGGGTGGAAATTTAACATCTTGATTGATTAAAATCTTTTCTTTGCTAAAATTGCTGGATTTAGAACCTTCATGGGTTGCTGTACGAGTAATTCACATGGAGTGAAAAGAGAGTCGTTGGTTTATAACCAACTAATAATTATAATCCGTTGTAGTTTAGCATTGACTCATAATTTCCCTTTACGGTCCGTAGCATAATTGAATTGATCATGACTGTACAGTGTAGTCCTTTTTTTTTAATATACTTTTAGCTGTTCTTTCTTCATAGGTACAATTACCGTCTTTTTGCCTGATGAATTTTTTCCAATGTTTTTTTTTAAACTAATTTGAACGATTTCCTTTGATCTTTTGGGATTCATACTGTATCAAGTTTTTTTATCCATTGTTTTTTCATGCTATATCATTTTATTTCCTTTTGCTAGATTGATTTCTAGTTTAGGTGAGATATTCATGAACCATCTTCCACTGCCAAAATTTGACCGATGGATACCAGCCCCTTTTTTTTCAAATGAATCATAATATTATCTGTTTTACATAATGTATTTTGTATTATCTATGTTGTAACCAGGCATTTCGGCTTGGTATTTCAGGATAATATTATTTGAGAACGAAAGGTTGCTTTCTTGTGCTGTATCTGCAAGATCAACTCTTAAGGAATTTCACGACCACCTTTCTTAGTTTCAAACTCTGTTCAGTTTCTGCAAGATCAGCTCTTTTTGAATTCGAGACAGGCTCCTGTACCCTTCAGTTTAAATAGGGCCCTGAATCTTGCCATTCTCTGGTTACATTGGTGGAAGTTAGAAATTTGAACAGAACATGAGTTCTTCGGGTCAAAGCTTATCTGGTGATTATCACTTACAATGATAATTTTCTGCTATTTTACCTGTACATTTTGGTTGGTCCTTTCTCAGTTAACCAACTCATAATTTCAAATGGTTATATACTCTCTTTTCAGTAATATGTACTTGTGACACTTCTTATCCAAAGGTCTTTAATCTTAATTGTTTAATAGGAAATACTGGTAGATTATCCTATCTCAGTTGGTGTTTATTTGTTGGAAACTCAACCGTTAGCTTCCTTAAAAATATAGGAATCACTGTGCTGAGTGTGAAATGGTCATTTTTTTCAGTGGAGAATGCATTTAATAAATTCTGAAGAAATCAGGTTCTTATCATTTCTGTCCCATATAGTAAAATGCATCCATTACCTGAAGGGAGTGTTCTACAAAAAATAGGAACCTTAAAGTGTTTGACAGATTTTATAACTGCCTTTGCTTGTAAAAATGAAAAATTTTCAGTTTACTTCTGGGTGATTCCTTTGACTTACAGATATACTTTGTTTTAAAAAAACAATAATTATTTTGCTGAGTGCGAAAAGGTCTTTTTCTTCAGTGGAGAATGCATTTAATAAATATCCTGAAGAAATCAGATTCTTATGATTTCTGTTCCATATAGTAATTTGCATTGTCTATCTGAATGGAGTGATGTATTAAAAATAGGAATCTTAAAGTGTTTGATAGATTTTATACCCGCCTTTGCTTGTAAAATGAAACATTTTCAGTTTATTTCAAGGTGATTCCTTTAACTTACAGATATACTTTGTTTTGCTGGTGGATGTTATTATTTTAGATATAAAGTTGATACAAGAAAAACATTTCAGTGCATGTGTGCTACATTTGGTCATAACTTTTGGAAGCACAACTCCTTACCTTGTAACCAGTTACCGGTTGTATAAGTTGATAACTGATATTTCACAATCGAACACTTCTGTACAATAAATTGTTTGCCCAGAATTTTACGTATGCCTGTTTTCGATTTATTTTAGAACTTTGAAGTCAGAATGTTTCTCTTCTTTGAATTATATTTTTGAATGGATTTCAGCAATGCAAATTATGACATAACAGCACAATCAAGTCAGGTTGATTGTTGAGCAATCTACCTCATGTATTGACTATTGATATTTTTAAAGTTTTTGTGTGTGTATGTATTCTTTTCCTCCTGTTGATGTTTTGATGGGCTATTGCAAAAGGAAATTTTATGTGTATTTTCATTTGATAGTGATGCCCTTCTGCCCTTTTTATGTAGAGGGAATCCATTTTGTATAAATTCGGAGCTCTCTGCCCTCCATAATTAATGTTCCATTGTACTAATCATTAGGGCTTTGGGAATATTACTTTTTGGATTTTTTTTGGGACAATTTTAGTCTTCTTTGTTAGATTCATCCAATATTATACAATAATGCATTTTCAATGCATAGTTCCTGTACTGAGGATTTGTGTTGATTCAGCCAGACAAGAAACCTTTACAAAGTTGTTCTAAATGAAACTTCTAAATATGTTTAACAAGTACTAATGTTGAATTTATTATTTTGATTTCTACTTAATCATCAGGTATCCAAATAGTTTGATTGGGAATAGAGTGATACTGTTGTAATTAGTAGAGCTATGTTTTATGTCTTCTCCCAGTTTTGAACTATGATAAAAAAAAAGATGGTCTATTTAGGTACACTTAATTGCTATTTTTATTCCATTGGAGTCATCTACTATTATGGATGCTGTTTTGTTGTGTTTATATGTGTGAGCTCAACCATTTTCTTGTTTCGAGTGCTTGATGGTTGTCTATCTTATTTACTTTATGGTCTCATAATTTCCAGATAATAGTGAACTCGATGAACAGCAAGGGCAGGCACAATCTGAAAACCAACATCAGCCTTATGCAACTGCAAGCATGCAATCTGGTGCGGCAACACCCTTGATTGGGTACATGATGCCCACTGGTCAACTTGAAGCAGGGCAAGCTATGGTACTGTTCTTAAAATTGCTAATTTTATTAAATTTCTTGGACACATCTTTTTCCATGACATTGTGTTATCTGTAAATTATTATCTTTTGCTCAGTAGTTGCATTTTATACAATACAAGCATATTGTCCTATTCTTGTGGCTTATTGGAATATCTATAAAAATAAGCAAATACAGTAATTCTTGCCTTTATCAGTGTAATCTAGTGTTTTACCCATTCTGTATTATGTTGACTATCTAAGTGGTCTGCATATGGGAGTGTTCCTAAATAGATGTTATTTGATTCAGAAGTAAATCTTTTTAGAATTTTTTCATATCATTTCATTTGTATGCTTATGTCTTTGATTTACTTTTATATGCTCAACCTCTGTTAGTGGTGGAAAAGAAATGTGAATTTGTTGCTTGACTGATCTTTGACTAATTGTTGTTGAAAATTACTTTTTGTGGCAGTCTCCAGCGTCTTACCCGTACATGGATCCCTTCTATGGGGGAATGTTTGCTGCATATGCTGGACAACATGTGGTAAAAGTTATCCCCAAACATGATGAATTATAACCATTCAAATATCAGTCCTTTGAGCATCTACAAATTTATTTTTACTATGGTCCTAAGGACTTATCATCTATTGCTTATCTTCTCTCTTAAAATTGCCAATTCCATTTAGATCCATCCACAACTGATTGGGGTGCATCATCCGGGTGTTCCATTACCAACTGATGCTGTTGAAGAACCTGTTTATGTGAATGCTAAGCAATATCATGGTATCTTAAGGCGTCGACAGTCTCGAGCAAAAGCAGAGTCGGAAAATAAATTGGCTAAAATTCGTAAGGCATGTGTGCCAACATTATAAATGGAAGTGCATTCTAGTTTGGTCTAGTATTGCTCTTTTATTTATGATTTCATTTTATAAAAGGATAAATAAATAACAAATTATATCATTGTCAAATTTATTAGTTGGATTATTTTGATTTAATTATTAGCATTCTTTAAATTCTGATGATTAGCTAGATGGTATTCGCCTAGAAGTTTCTTCTTACCTCCTCATGTGAGGGATAATTATATGAATAGAAGTAATTGGGAGACCTTCATAGCCTTGCATGTCAGATGTTTGCTTTCAGCACCTTAAGAATTTTTACAATGGACGAGTCGATATTATTTTCTTAACCTAAATTAATCTGTGGTTTCAATTTAATAATAATCCTAGTGGATGCTTGCCCATTGCATCATGTGTTTAAGCTATCCATTGAATTCCTTTTGCATGACAACAGAATTGAATTTCCAATTTTCAATCAATAGGTTCCCTGGCCAAGATTATGCCAACATGATCAGAGCTTTCTGTATCTTGCTCCTGAGCAAGTAACCCAACATGTAGCATATATCTACATCACATTATCTTAGTAGTATCAATAAGCTCCTTTTTATCTCTATTGACTAGTTTCATCTCTGTTTCAAACCTTCACTGTGGGGAGACCATAGCAGTAATGTGTCATTTTGAATTGTTAATTCTTGTTGGTTTGATAAATGTCAAACTATGTGCAAACCTATTCTGTTAGTAATTCGTACTATAATTCATATATGTTGGCCTTAGTTTCCTTCTCAAGCTTACTTTGTCCGATTCGGTTGTTTTTGAATATCGTTCAAGTTTGACATTCTAATTCTTTTAGATTGTCAGCACAAATGTATATTCTATGGCTATTCCATAATACAAGTATGTCACTTGCTAATATCATGTTTCCTCTAACTCTTAACAGCCAAAACATGGCACTAATAACACAATTCGCTGTTGACTCGCTGCAGCCTTACCTTCATGAATCGCGTCACTTGCATGCTTTAAGAAGACAGAGAGGATGCGGAGGTAGATTCCTTAATTCCAAGACTGATGAAGCAAACCACCAGAGCGAGTCCCAGGGAAATCAACAGAAGGAAGTTGCTTCAGATAACAAGCCCCAAACTTCCAACCCGCCAACCTCTGATTACATTCAAGACCTTGCTAAAGCTGCAGAGTCTGTAAAGTCACCATCCGGAAACGAACCAAAGAAAGCGTCATAAAATTCTTGTCGTAAGAGAACCGATGGATGAACGTGCAAAAGAACAGTGTTTCTGTACAGTGCTTGCGAGGATTCCAAATAGGTTAGCTGCAGGTTCATACAACAGTCTCTAAGTCTTTAGCTGTCGCCGTGTTTCTGGGAGATTTTTAGCCGTGTTAGGATTCTCGATAGAATTATGTAAAGGTTGTACTTTATCAGCTGTTGTTTTAGAGTTGTTTTGTTGCAAATATGTTTGATTAAGGAGTATCTGATGGTTATTTCGTGTTCTATGAATTCTAACATTGTCTTAGAAACTAATAGTTGCCTTGTCAAAACCTCTCAATTGTTGTTTTTTGTCGGGGCAAAAAGATCATGATTGTTTTAGCTGTTGATGTTTGTTTTCTCATCAAATTAGCTTGAAGATCGAATTATCTTGCAGATTGAATTCTTTTATTTTATTCAAAATGCTTCAAACTTTTCTTGCTAATATTTCTAAATGGCATTTTCCTTGTTCTTTCATGGGATACATCATTATTTTTTGTGTTACAGTTCAAATTTGCTAAACCGCTACTGATGGAGGAATTGATTGTGTTGAATCTGATGATCCATGTCATTATTATCTTCCATCGTTCAAGTTTGTTGGAGCCGTTAGTTTTTGAAGATCGCCATTTATATGTCCAATCAGGATAACCAGACAAAAGCTCCCACGGATGTAATCGAGTTGGTATTCAAATAGTAGAATTGTATCACAGGATGACCCGATTAGATAGTAGATTGTGTTAAAATTAATCTCCAAAGAAAATGAAACCTCACAAGCTAAATTAGTTGACCTAAACTGATAAAATTTTCACAAGTTAGAAAGTTTGAACCATAACAACACTAATTTCTAAATCTTTTTTAAAAATATATATAGAAAAAAAATAAACTGAAAGTTTAACCATATATCAAGTATATCTTAATTACAAGAATGAACCAACACACTTCAAGCCTTCCACATTTAATTAAGTTGATTATTATAAATTATGTTTAATGTTTATCTAATATATAAAATTTATATTAGAATTTGATATTATACAAATTTATAAATTAATATATATTTGAAAAGGAATAAATTTATAATTAAATTTTATATAAGTGAATAAATAAATTTATTCTCCTTAAACAATCATTACTAGCGTAATTTGTTAGTTTTGCTTCCAAATGATTTTAATTCAAGTATTTATCAAGAACTCTATTTTAGTAAACATCTAAATGACATAGTTATTTTAGGAGGAAAATACATTTTGGTACCAAATTTGATATTAAATAGGCGATTCTGATACTAAACTTTTGAAAAAACTTTTTTAGTCTCAAAGTTAACAATTTATTTTTATTTTAGTGTAGGGTTCACTTTCCTAATTGGTTATACTATTCAAGTTAAAAAAAACGAAAACCCCTAGGGTTCACATTCCCAATTGGGTTATAGTGTTCAAGTAAAAAAATAATTAAAAATCGAAAAACCTAGAATTCACCTTCCTAATTGAGTTATAGTGTTCGATCATATTTTTTTTTTAACTTGAGACGTCTCCTATTGTATGATATTAAAATTGTTACTTTTAAAATTTGGAACTAAAAAAACTATAAACGTCCAACTTTGAGACTATAAAAGTTTTTTCAAAAATTTGATATTAGAATTACCAATTTAATATAAGTTTGGGACTTAGAAGAGTATGTCTCCTTACGTTATTAATAGAAATACTGTTGGTGCTTAGATGGATATAAAGAGGGGGTGAATGTAGCCAGACACAAAACTTTACCTCCTTTGAACTTTCCTTTCTGTGATCAGATTAGCAGCGGAAACAAACACAACAGAAAAAACAAAATAGCTAAAGAAAACAAACCGACGCTAATACGAGGATGTACAAGGTTTGGGGATAACTTGCCCCTACTCCTTGGCGTGCCCGTAAGGTAGGCGATCCCTTGATCGTCGGCAGATCAAGCCCCGGTGAACCCCGGATATCAGAGCCTCCTTCTTGGTGGAGAAACCTCTCCACAACAAGTCTCCAGATGATATAAGTTAAGCTCACGGGACAATAGAAGGAATGCACACACAAGTCTCAAGGAATGCTCAAGCAAAAACTACACACAGAGATCTCAACTCCACAGCAAAAAGTTCACTCGTTTTTCTGTTCGTTCTACCGCTCCTCTGCTTCCCAGTTTCTTCTTAAGCTTCCTCTCCTCATCGCCAAGCTTCGTCAGCATCCACTGAGCCACTGCTTGACCCCCTAACTCCACTGAGCGCTCAGTCCACTGAAGACCTCTTCAACTGAGCCTCCGTCAGTTGCCAGCTGCGGAAGGAAATCGTTAAAACCTAAAAACAGAATACATACAAACTGCCACGGTGAAAGTCGCCATTGACTCTTCTCCTTGGTTTGTATCATCCCTGTCTAACCTGCACACTCATGAGAAGCTTAGCAAATCATATCAAACAATATCAGTAAGGTAGCAGAGAAAACGCAGAGAAAAATAGATGCGATCAGAAGTCTGACAGCAATTTTAAATTAAAGTTCAGGCACTGATCGGTCACCGGACCGATCAGTGAATGCCCTGAACGATCAGGCTCCAGCCTGATCGGTCCACAGTGAGAATAGAGGATCGCGGACTGACCTTGATCGATCACCAGACCGATCCAGCAGTTTGCTTGCCACACCCCACAGGAAATACACTCCTGATCGGTCACCTGACCGATCAGGGTGTGCCCTGATCGGTCTGGTGACCGATCAGGTCACTCCCTGACCGATCAGGAGCTATCCTGATCGGTCAGGGTGAGGAATGTTGTGACAATTTGATCGGTCAAGCGTCCGATCCAAGTTTCTCACAAAAACCTACTGACCTTTCCCTGATTGTTCACCAGAACGATCAGGAGCCGAACAGAAGCATTTGGCTCTCCCTCTAATCGTTCACCAGAACGATCAGACTTCTCTGGATCGGTCACCCGACCGATCCACAACAGGGAGTTCGTGCTAACTCCCTGATCGATCTCCAAACCGATCCAGCTCCGTCCAAATTAGCCCTAAGTCCAGAGAATAGGCTCCCTAGCCTTCTCTGACTCGTGCTCAGTCCCCCGGACCAAGACTCCGTGCCCAGCTTCACTCACCGAGACTTCATTCAACCTAGCTTCACTCATTAGGACCTGACTTCACTCACCAGGGTTTCGGTCACCTAGCTTCACTCGCTAGAACCCGGCTTCACTCACCGGGATTTCAATCACCTGGCTTCACTCACCGGGATTTCAATCACCTGGCTTCACTCACCAGGGATTTCAGTCACCTGGTTTCACTCACCAGGACCCGGCTTCACTCACCGGATTTCAATCACCTGACTTCACTCACCAGAACCCGGCTTCACTCACCGGGATTTCCGTCACCTGGCTTCACTCACCGGGATTTCCGTCACCCGGCTTAACTCACCGAGATTTTCGTCACTTGGCTTCACTCACCAGGACCCCGCTTCACTCACCGGGATTTCGTCACCTGACTTCACTCACCAGGACCCGGCTTCACTCACCGGGATTTCCATCACCTGGCTTCACTCACTCATCGGGATTTCGTCACCTGGCTTCACTCACCAAGACCTCGCTTCACACACCGGGATTTCGTGCCCAGTCCCCGACCAGGACTTAATCCGAATTCACTCAACCAAACTTAAATCGGTGTCAACACTGAAATAATAATCGGGCCAGACTGCATCAACAAATACTAGAAATTCTAAGTAATAGCTTAAAAAAATTAATTCTTACTTCATCTATAATTTTGCCTCATGAGCATCCACATCCGATTCCCTAAACAAAGATTTTATCTTATTTTATATTTTTATATAAAAAATCCAATGCAATAGCTACCTTATCCATTTCCTAAATTTATATTTTATAAATACTTCTTTAAATTTAGAAAATAAAATTAATTTCCTAAACATTAAAATATTATGCCATCTAATTATCACTTTCCATTTTTATATTTGTCATTTCATAGATAACAATAAAAATATAGAGAGAGAAAAAATAAAAAATATCATTTTTCATTTTTATATTTGTCATTTCATATATAACAATAAAAAATATACAAAGAAAAAATAAAAAATAATAAGATATGATACATTATAAAAATCTAACATATATAAAAATGAATATCTAAATTTAATAAAATAATTCTTTATCTTAAATTTAAATTTCAAATAAGAAATCAATTATAAATGCCCTTACTCTCATGGATATAATGCAGGGTAAAACAATCAAAAATAATAATAATTACATATAATAATTTAAAGATGAATGTTTTTAAGATTAATTTTTTAAATATAGTTCTTTAGATTTATTGAAATCTGAATATTTAAATTATAAAAATAGTATTTTTACGTGGAGATAATTCTGCACAATTAATGGATCAACTTTTTTTTTATTTATAAAATCGATCAACGTCCTTCCCCTAACCTTAGAGACAAGATCTCACAGATTTGGCGCCGCCAAATCTAGCCAATAAATCTTTCTTCAAGTCAACCCATGGCATTTCAACTAAAACCATAATTTTCTTCGGTATTTTACCTTACGCGGTTCCATATTACTAATTTTTTATATATTTAAATTACATAGCATAATACTCTCAGAATATTCCAACTTTTTTTATAGGAGAAAATTAACTGATGACTTAAAAAATTCAAAATAATTCCAAATAAAAAAATTAATATATTCTTAAAAACCTTTTAATGATTTATACCTTGTAATATGATTTGCATATCCTAAATTGAAAATAAATTTAAATAAAAACTTGATAAATATTATCACAGATTAAACCATAGGATAATTAATTAACAAAATCAATAGATTCTTAAAATTTTCTAATTCAAAAATACTAATTTTTGAATTTTCAAATGATATAAGAGAGAAGATTAGAGAGACAAGATCTAATTTCTTTACATTATTAATTTATCTCTTTAATATGACTAATTTTTTATTGATAAAAGATGATTCGTTCGTTCAGCTCTCCGTCACTCATTCGGGTTAACGGAAAATAATTTGGGATTACTATCGATGTTATGCTATATGATATATATATGATAATTTTTGAGCATTACAAGTGGCCATTTTTTATGGTACACATTTTGACAAGGGTTGTCGATCACTCTGGAGGTTGAGAAGGATAGTCAAACTGTTGAGCACTCTGGATGTTGAGAAGAGTACTGAAGGTTCTCCAGATTGGCTAAGGCATAGACAAGAGACAACTTAAGACCTATCCCCAAGGCCATATATATATATATATATATATATATATATATATATATATATATATATATATATATATATATATATTATTTATTTATTGTTTTTATTAACTAAAATATGATTATTATTTTAGAAATAAATGAGTTTGAATGATAAATATTTAAAATTATCAAATAAAATATGTTTTAGTCTAAATTTATTTTGATCGGTAATTTTAATTTATAACTAGCCAAACATTTGATCAATAATTTTTAATTTTTTATATATCAAAGTTAAATTAATTGTTTACTCCTCAAATTTAGATTTAGTTGATAATTTTAATTTTTTTATTATTAAAGTTAGATCTCATTGGAAATTTATTTTTATTTTTTATTAAAAATTTTATTGATAAAAATTTAATATACTAACCAAAATTAAGTTTATTCATAAATTAAAAATATTTATTAGTAATTGATATTTTTTTATAAAAATATATAAAAGTCAAAAGCATATTAATATTGTATTTCATTATCATTTTTATATCGTTATTATTATGCCCTTATTCCTCTGCAGGTTATTATACACACTCTTTTTTTTTTTTTTAATTTGTCATCGATATTTACCGGCTAAAATCAATAAAAGGGCAATTTTATGTAGGAAGCTCTCATCAATATGGGATTCAGGAAATGATCTTTGCTCCAGAAGCTAACAGGTGGGATGACGACGCCCAGTGATGCGATAGATGATTTGGCGAGGAGAATGACCTAAGAAAGGAATTCATAGAAACGTTAGAAGGGCGCCGGAAGGAGTTTCAACTATCTCACTCCGACGCTCAAATCAGTAGTCAATCAAAGAAGGGAAAAGTAGCATTTTAGTAAGAATGAGAGAATTTCCTTCTTTCCAAGGGTCCTTGATTACTTTTTATTCTATCCCTTGACCGTTCTTTTTTGGATCATAATGACATTTAATGTTAAATTCGGCTAAATTAAATACGAACCAGAAAATTTTGAGAAATTTTATAGAATTTCTCGTGATTTAAATAGGGGTCCCAAGGTATTAGAGGAAATAAAACCCTAATTTGGATGACTCATTTGTTTAAATCCTAGGGTAGGGTTGTGGGAGGTGATTTGAGAAGAAAGCAAGAGAGGGAGATTAAAATGGGAAATTAACCTAAGTTGAGGGCTTGGGTGGGATTTGTCAAATTTGGAGGGGTTAAATGTAAAATAACCTTATTAAAAATCCCGCTGTCTCCCTTCCATTCCGCGAGCCCTAGCTGAACGCCGATTCCTTCTCCTCCTCAATCGCCTGCAGCCTACAGCACCACACGCGACCACAGTCCTTGTTTCCTCCAAGGCAACGTTTCGCCGCCCGACCGTCGGGGTTGCTCACCGTCGGTCGCACCTCCTCCCGAAGCCCTAGATCCGATTTACTGGAGTGGATCGGTCACTCACGCTAGGGGAGGACTTGTAGAGGAGGATTAGGCTGGATCCGAGCGAGGTTGATTTGGAGGCGCAAGAATGAGGTAAGCTAGGGTTTCTTTTGGTCTTTTGTTACGGATTCCTTTGGAAACCTCTGACCTACTGCATCCGCACGCTACATGGAGGCGATTCAAGGGCTGGAGTTCGTGATTGCTTGAATCTGAACAAAACATCAAGATCGGCACTCATTGAAGGTAAGGAATCATAAAATTTTGTTGATCATGTTTTGGTTCCGTGATGTAATAGAGTTTGGTGCTTGTTAGCACAAGGTTATGCTCTGTTTTGTCTCAGTTTTGTGCTAGCTATGTCGTGCACTCTATGGGGTGTGGTTTACAGGTTCTATGGTTTCTAGTTGTTGGGATCAATCTGTTCAACTTGTTGAGTTTTGATCTTGATATGCTCACTGTAACGAATTGAGTTAAGCTGCGCGAGCCCTGTTTGGACTGTGGTCTTGCCATAAGATCATGAAGAATTTGTAGCTCGATAGTTATGAACTTGTGTTTCAACTGGGAGTTTGGATGGGATGAATTGTTCGTTTTTCTTCCCTGCAGAGAGGCTTGTTTTAGATGGGTTGTGATTTGTATTTTGGAGGTGTGGTGAGCTTGGTGATCTCGTTACCATGACTAGTAAGGTTAAGTGTGAGTTTGATTTGTGTTTGGTTGGGGTTGAATCTTGTGTAGGGTTATATGGAAGTTGGAATGATTGTCTAGTTTTATTTCATTTGATCCTATGTTTGTGTATTGAGATACATTGTTGGGATTAGGTTTAGTTGAGGATTAAGATTGGATCAGCCCTTTGGTTGTGGAGATACATTGTTTAGCTGGATGTTGTTTTGTTACGATAGCTAAGCTTTGATTTATGATACAGGACACTGAGCTGTTTTTGGACTTCTGGACGGGAGGTTCTTATTTGATACAAACCATTTATACTCTCTGGAGGCGGGTACTCCTGATTTATCTTTTTAGATACTGTCTTACTATTATGCATAGTGTGTTATAAATAACAGTAGGTTTATACGCTATACCTGCCTATGTGTATTATGATCAGATATCTGTTGCTCACTCCTTTAGATGACTCCTGTTTAGTTCCATATAGTCTCGATATTTTTCATGCGTACATATGTGCTTAGATACGGTAACAGGTCACTTTGAATCTGTAGTTGGATTGCTTCCTAGATATACCTTGCATGGATACCTAGGCTAGAATGGTTAGATATGGATACATGTGTTAGACCTATACCTTTCCTACCGGGGCATAGGTTGAGGATTTGGTTAGTGAGGAAGGTGTCATTAGCATACTTTACACTCTAGGTTGCATACTGAGTTGTAGGCTTTGTATGATTGCATACTGGCAACCATCGGCTCCCCCAGGGTTAGAGTCCGTCGCGCAGTCAGGTTTCTGGTTTGATTGAGCTATGAGCACGATGCTATTATCATGATGGAGACCATCGGCTCCCTTGAGGTCTGAGCCTGTCTCCAGTCATGCCTGCATCATATTTGCATCACCACGAGTGCTAGGCGTCATATTTGCATAGCCACAGGTGCTGGGCTACATACTGCATTGCCACGAGTGCTGGGCATCATACTTGCATAGCCACAAGTGTTGGGCATCATATTTGCATAGCTATGAGTGCTGGGATACATACTTGCATCGCCACGAGTGCTGGGCGTCATACTTGCATTGCCATGAGTGCTGGGCATCATATTTGCATAGCCACGAGTGCTGGGCTACATAATTGCATCGCCACGAGTGCTGGGCGTCATACTTGCATTGCCACGAGTGCTGGGCATCATATTTGCATTGCCACGAGTGTTGGGCTACATACTTGCATCGCCACGAGTGCTGGGCGTCATACTTGTATTTCCACGAGTGCTGGGCATCATATTTGCATAGTCACGAGTGTTGGGCTACATACTTGCATCGCCACGAGTGCTGGGCGTCATATTTGCATAGCCACGAGTGTTGGGCTTCATATGTTGTAGGCCACAAGTGTTTGACTTCTTTATGCAACCATGAGTGGTTGGCTTATCTGTTTCCTGTTCACCCGACCGCCGGTCTGGTGGTGGCCACAAGTGTTGTAGGCCACAGATCTTTGCATTGAGTGTATAAGATGCATTGCACCTTTGTTGGTGCTTGTTGTGTTTGAGTGCTGTATATATTTGATATGCCCTTATAGGTGACATACATATTTGGATTGTGTATCATTCTTGAGGTTATATAGGGGATTGATTACACCTACCCGCAGGATATAGACAGACTGGTATGTATTCACCCTTAGTCTTCAGTTATGTTGTATCCTCTATACTTGAGACTGTATCAGTGTGATTCCTATTGTTATTTATAACTTGCTGTGCATATATGTTTCTGGTATCCGCTGAGTTTATTTGGACTCACCACCGTTGCCTATATTTTTGTTTCCAGGATGATTGGTCGCCGGAGGAGCCTCAGTTGCCAGTCCCAGGTCCCTACGACTCCAGTGATGGGTGCTTCCGCATAGTTATGTTTTCTTACATCGTATTATTTAATTTGTATTTGTTTTATGTCGTGGAACTTGTATCGTATTTCATTTGTCTTGGTATTGTATTTTTGAGTCCTCTGATGGACTACGTGTTTGTTATTTTCGTTGTAAGTCGGACCGGTCCGCAGTCATGTATGATTTATTTTGTGTATGGTTATATTATGTCTTGATTTTGAGGCCTGAGGCCAAATTATTATCTGCATGTGTTGTTTGTATATGTAAATTGTCCGCCGGACAGGGGAGATGCTGTCCGATTTTATATTGGAACAACGGCTCCTGGGTCTCGAGGCGTGACAATTTATTTTGGTATCAGAGCCCAAGTTGTGAGATACCTTGGGGACTTGTGGATTTTCGGAGTTGTATCTGATACCGATTCGGTGGGTATCGGAGCTCGGGTTTGATGATATACCCGAGTACATTTCGGATTTTCGGAGTCGTTTTTGACAAGGTTGGACTTTGGGACTTGGCGGCGACGGGACATCTCCGGACAACAATGGTATGATATGGTATGTTTAGTAGACTTATACTATTTGTAATATTGGGTAATGGTTCAACAGGTATGACTCGGAGCAGATCTGCTTCCGCACCGAGACGTGGTCCAGGGCGACCACGGGGGCGGACTTTCAGGTCTCATGCCACAGAGGCACCAGAGAGACCGACCGAGATAGGACCTGTTAGTCGCGGTCAAACTCCCCTGAGTGTTCTGAGAGTCTCAGTTCCATTGGTATCAGTGGTTCCCACTGTTTCGCCAACCCTACCAACCCCTGTGGTGTCCATGGTATCAGCAGCAGTACCTACCCATGCCTATTCTGCGGTACCACCAGCGGTACCTACCTTGTTATATTCAGCGATACCATCTGTGGTACCCACTTTGGGGTGTTCAGTAGAGCCTACACCGGCATATCCAGCGATACCACCAGCGGTACCATCTGTTGTACCCCCATCGGTGTATTCAGCAGTGCCTACACCCCTAGGAGTACCTGTTAGGATCGATGGCTCAGCTTTTCTCTACAATAGGGTTAGAACAATACAAAAGATAATGAAAAATCAAGATCCAATGCTAACTCACAGTACTTTTACTTGGTATCCACCCAACGGGTGACTAATCCAAGGATCCACATGGTTGCACACTCTCCACTATAAAATTCTCCTTCAAAGGTGGAGAAACCTTTACAAACGTTGTCTTCTTCCTCTTTACAAGATCACGATGAAGACTAGAGGAAGAGTAGATCAAATGGAGCACTAGCAGCACTTCGGTACAGTGGAGAACCGTACCCAACTCGTGCCAATAAGTCTCCTTTAAATAAGAGAACAAGACAGCTTAACAAACTGTCCAGACCCGCACCAGTCGACTGCCCCGACTGGTCTAGCTTTAAATGCTAGCCAACGACTAGTTTTTCGGGGTTACCAGTCGACTGCCCCTGGGGCAGTCGACTGGTAGAAGGCTGAAAACCTTTTGTGAGTTTTGGCAGTCGACTACCCTCTTGCCAGTCGACTGCCCTCTGGCCCGTCGACTGCCCAGCCTCTCAACTCACTTACAATCACTCAAAACACTCTCCTTCACGTATGCCTTTAGGTATGCTCCCTTGGCTCACCCCTTGAAGTCATCTTCCTCTGGCTACCGTCCCTTGGATGCGCACACAAGCCTTCCTCGACTTGCCTCCATGCCATCCTTCATGTGTGCCCTTGAAGTCCACTTCCCGGCTTGCCCTTGGAGCTCTCGTCCCTCGGCTCTCGTCCCTCGGATGTGTTTTCCATGTGTGATTCTCCAAGTCCTGCAAACTCAATTACACATATCAAATACAAGACAAAACCCTAACCTTAAACATATTGGCACATACACATCAAAACCATGATCTTCCGGATCATTCTAGGGCCGATTGCCTCAACAATCTCCACCTTTTTGATGTGTGGCAATATGTTTAAGTTAGGGATAAAATATATCAGTCAGCAACAGTAAATATCAATGGCAATTGAAAATGTAATCTTAAGAGGTAACCTCCCCTTTAATCTATGTCATTTTCAAATTCTCATCATAATCCAATATTAAGTCAAGAATTTAACTTAAACCACCCAATTCAAGTTAAAAATCTAACTTAAACTACCCATTCTCCCCCTTTGACACCATCAAAAACAATTGCCTATAGCAATACTAACCTATGACATCAACTGAGGGAATAACTTATTTCTGAAAAAGTTTCAGAAGCTGAAATTTGTCGTGCCAGTCGACTGCCCCACGGGGCAATCGACTGATACTCTTTCAGTCAGACTTTTCAACCTTTGAGCCGAATTTCAGAAACCTCAAAAAATTTCAGAAAATTTCAAAAATTATAAAACTTTGCAAGCATGTTTGATATACCATACTCTATCAAGGAAAAATATCAAACCATGAAAAATTTCAAACATGCTTGACCTTTGACTAAAGTCCCAAAATCCTTGAAAACACTAATTTTGTATCAAATTTCCAATTCAATTATGAACTTATACATGTTTCAAGGTCATGCCAACATAAATAAAACATGAAATGGTTTTCAAATACTTCTAGTGTCCAACCATGATCTTTGGGCAATGTATCCATTAATTAAACACATGCATTCCCCATGATTGGTCTATTTTCAATAATTTTGATACATTAATGATTCAACACAATGCCATAAGCATAAGTGAACCAATGTATCATCCTAACATCCCATACATAAACTAATTAATATGAGATCTTTTCAAGATAAGCCTTATTTTTGCCCAATTCATCATGAATTTCTACCATGGGTCACAAACTCCCCCTCAATGTCTTAAGTCAACCAAATTTTAAAAATTTGAAATTTAAATACCATGGTTGACTTATCCCAAATGCTCTAACCCTTGAGGATTGACTTTGGTACCCAATAGTAATGTTTCCTAATTGGGTTAACCAAGTACTCCTTAGGGATCCATTTCTTACTAAGGGTTTTAGTCTTTGATTGTCCTCTAGCAATTAAGCAATGATAGGTTCTCCCATTGCTAGACTTTCCAAACCCTAATCCTTCTTTCCTAAAGCTTGCTCTTTGGCTCCCAATAATCATATCTAATGTTTTTGAGCCAACTTCAAACTTCCTAAGTTCTTGGATAAGACTATCTACCTTTTCCCTTAAATTCTTATTTTCTTCTTCTAAACATGGGTCATTTGAGATAGAAGAAGAGACATGCTCATTGTCCTTAGTTTCCATTGATGCTAATTTATCCTTTAATATGCAATTTTCTCTTTTTAAACACTTAAGCATCTACCAAGTCATCACTAGTACTAGAAATTATTTTTGCAAGAATTGAAGTGGATAAGTTGTGTACCTCACTTACCGAGAAGTCCGATTCCGAAGTGGAGCCTCCCCCTTCACTTGAGCTCCCTTCATCTTCACTTGAGCTTTTCTCCTCTTCAAACTCGGATGCCATTGAGGCAAGGTCATCAATTCCCATTAGTGCAAAATGGAAAACAAAATGCTCCTCCTCCGATGAAGATGGACCATCCCATGTGGCCTTCAAGTTTTGTACCTTCTTCTCCTTCTCTTTTGATTTCTTCTTTCCTTCTTTCTTCTTTTCTTCCTTCTTTTTCAAAAGAGGACACTCATCTCTCATGTGACCTTCTCCTTGGCAGTTGTAGCAAATTATTTTTCTTGACTTGTGTTTGCTCCTTGATTCTTTCCTACCATGAGATTTGTTAGTGGAAAATTGTTTAAAGGCTTTTCTTACCTTTCTTACCATGTAGGCTTCCGCATCACTACCCATGGAAGCACTTGATTCCTCCGAATCAGATGATGAGACCTCCTTCTTCTTACCTTTTTCCTTGTTTGCCACAAGGGCTATACTCTTTGGCTTGTAGTATGATTCTTCGATTGCTCCTCCAACTCTCGTCTCATGTAGCTCCATGGTTGAGAAAAACTCCTCTAGAGACGTTTTCTCTAGGTCCTTTGAGATGTAGTACGAATCCACCATTGAGCTCCATGTTGATGTTCTTGGGAAGGCATTGATTGCTTTCATCAAGATGTCTCGGTTGGGTAATTGTTCTCCTACACTTGTTAGCCCAATTAGAATTTCTTTAAATCTAGCATGTAAACTCGTTACCTTCTCCCCTTTATCAAGCTTGATATTATTGAGTTGGGACCGAAGGAGGTCTCTTTTTGCCATTTTCGCCTCCGAGGTGCCTTCATGAAGTTCCACCAACTTATCCCATAAGTCCTTGGCACTAGAGTAGTTTCCAATCCTTGTCACTTCTTGTTGGGGAAGCACACTAAGTAGATGATGCAAGGCCTTTGAGTTTGCCAAGTGATCATCTTTTTGCTTTTTGCTCCACCTTACTTTCTTAAGAACCTTGTTCTCTTGATCCCTAGGTATCTCAAAACCATTCTCCATAATTAGCATAATGTCAAAGTCGGTGTTGAAAAATACCTCCATTCTCTTCTTCCACCATGAAAATTCTCCCTCGAATTTTGGCGGTTGAATATGCGAGCCGGCCATTTCAATGATTGCTCTTCTTGGCGGTTAGTCCGTTGAAGGCATCCTTGTGCTATGATACCACTTTGTTAGGATCGATGGCTCGACTTTTCTCTACAATAGGGTTAGAACAATACAAAATATAATGAAAAATCAAGATCCAATGCTAACTCACAGTACTTTTACTTGGTATCCACCCAACGGGTGACTAATCCAAGGATCCACACGGTTGCACACTCTCCACTATGAAATTCTCCTTCAAAGGTGGAGAAACCTTTACAAACGTTGTCTTCTTCCTCTTTACAAGATCACGATGAAGACTAGAGGAAGAGTAGATCAAATGGAGCACTAGTAGCACTTCGGTACAGTGGAGAACCGTACCCAACTCGTGCCAATAAGTCTCCTTTAAATAAGAGAACAAGACAGCTTAACAAACTGTCCAGACCCGCACCAGTCGACTGCCCCGAGGGTAGTCGACTGGTCTAGCTTTAAATGCTAGCCAACGGCTAGTTTTTCGGGGTTACCAGTCGACTGCCCCTGGGGCAGTCGACTGGTAGAAGGCTGAAAACCTTCTGTGAGTTTTGGCAGTCGACTGCCCTCTGGCCAGTCGACTGCCCAGCCTCTCAACTCACTTACATTCACTCAAAACACTCTCCTTCACGTATGCCTTCAGGTATGCTCCCTTGGCTCACCCCTTGAAGTCATCTTCCTCTGGCTACCGTCCCTCGGATGCGCACACAAGCCTTCCTCGACTTGCCACCATGCCATCCTTCACATGTGCCCTTGAAGTCCACTTCCCGGCTTGCCCTTGGAGCTCTCCTCCCTCGGCTCTCCTCCCTCGGATGTGTTCTCCATGTGTGATTCTCCAAGTCCTGCAAACTCAATCACACATATCAAATACAACACAAAACCCTAACCTTAAATATATTGGCACACACACATCAAAACCATGATCTTCCTGATCATTCTAGGGCCGATTGCCTCAACAATACCTACATCTGCGCATCCAGTGGTACCACCAGTCGTACCCCCTACAGTGTATTCCGCTGTACCACCAGTAGCACCTGCTCTACCAGTTCACCCAGTTCCATCTGCGGCTTTGGTTTCGGGATTTCCCACGATTCCTACTGCAGCTCCCGCTCCGGTCTTTGCTGCAGCTCCACTGGTGGATCCTATCGTTTCTGGGGACTGGGCTAGGGCTAAGGCTAGAGCACGGATACCAGCATTGGCGGAGTCGGTGAGGCCGATTCACACTATTTCATGGAGGACCAGATCCGCGGGTTGCTCATTCTTGGATCGAGACCTTGGAGGGTACGTTTTACTATATGGCCTGTCCAGAGTGGGAGAAGGCAGAACTGGATGCCTACCATCTACGTGATGAGGCGACTACTTGGTGGGCCACGCAGTGCACGGTCATTGGTGAGCAGCACATCACTTGGACAACTTTTCGTGAGGCATTCGAGAGTCAGTACTTCCCCGTTGCATATCAGATGGCTCGGCGTCAGGAATTTCTGAGTCTCAAGCAAGGAAAGCGCACGATCATGGAATATAATGCGGAGTTCAGCCGTCTAGCTGAGTACTACCCCCAGTTGGTGGCACATGATAGAGAGAGGATGCTTCAGTTCATCCAGGGATTAGCCAGTTATATTCGGCTTCAGATAGCCGGGTTTGGTACGACCTCCTACCATGAGGCGTTAGACAGAGCGCTCCTGATCGAGATGGCACAGAAACAAGTGTATGGTGATAGACAGTCGGATCTGGACACATTATCAGACCAGGAGCAGCTGTATGTAGGACAAAAGAGGACCCATAGGGACCATGATGTGCAAGGAAATTCTGGGACAGCTTCTCGACCTCCCAAGGAGGGGCGCTCATCAGCATGATCTTCCAGATCATCGCAGCAGAATTGGAAGAGTGATTGTACTGTATTCCATTGTTTCCAGTGTGGAGCTAAGGATCACAGTAAGTCAGAGTGTCCCTTTGGCCAGAATGTATGTTATTTCTGTAAGTTCTCGGGGCATCAGAGTCGGGAATGTGATCAACGGGCGATGCAGGAATCCGTAGAGGACACCACTCAACGGAGTCGCTCTGGACTGTCGAGGTCGCAGGGAGGAGGTCAGCGTACCCAGACTTTTCCACGACAGGAGCAAGCAGCTGCCCCACCAGTTCACATCTATTGCATGCATGGTTTTCAACAGACCCCTACTTTGGTAGCACCCCAGTCTTCTATGACCGGCGGTCACTGGCAGACCCATGTGACACATCAGCCTTTGCAGTTAGCCGCGACCTATTCAATACACCAGCCGCAGCATTTTATTGTAGCCCCTATGTTTCCATCCCAGCCAGTTCCGAGGATGCCACCATCGGGTACCGAGATGGGACGAGTATATGCGGCTACCCGAGAGGAGGCACCGTGGATCGATGGATCGACCTTTCAAGGTATGATGTTCGTTTATGCATCTTTCAGCTCAAATAGTGATAAATATTGCTAGTCCTCTTTACTGCTTGGCACGGATACACTGGGATGAGATCTAGTGGGTATCAACGATTAGATCATGGGGTAGTGTACCTAGCGGCTGGCGAAATACTGGTTGTTAAATAGAGATGATGAAACCCATTGGAGTCTATAGGCTGCTATCTTACTCCGGAAACGTATGCTTAGTTTCCATTCAGCATTTACACAGTATAGGTGTGGTTAGTATATATACTGTTGGATCGAGAGAATACGATAGAGGGGGGGTGAATATCGTAAATCGTTTCAGATTGAAAAAGAGAATACGCAGCGGAAAAATTAAAACTGAACAACACACGAACACCAAGATTTTACTTGGTTCGGAGTCGCGGTCGACTCCTACTCCAAGGCCCACGGTCGTTGACCGTTTACTGCGTGCAATTCTATATGTGCGCAAAAAGGGTTTACAGAAGGATGTTACAATAGTAGTACAGTAAACTTAAAAAGTCAGCTCTTCGTTACCGACGTCCGGTGTGGATTGTACTTCGGAGCAGCGGGACGTCGTCAACGCTTGTATCTCGAGTTGGGGGGTTTCTGGAGCAGAGCGCTTGAGTAGAAGAGCGTATTGGCGTTGGAAGAAGTGATCTCTGAAGCCTTGGGGTCGAGGGGCTATTTATAGCCTCCTGGGGCGCCCTGACCGTTGGGGGCGCCCCCCACGTGTCAGCCGTTCCGAGCAACTCTCGGTCAGCCCTTATCTGTAGCGACCCGCATTCTCCTGCCTTAGACGGATCGTTACTTTTGTCTACTTCTCGACTCTAATGCACGACTAAAAATGCGGAAATCTTTTTTTTTCTTTTTAATCTATTTAAGAATGATATTCTAACTTAAATAGTCATGCATGATACCATGTCACACTTTCTTTCTCAAAAACTCGTAAGAAAATACTTATTGAAACTTGCCTCGCCCAACTCAGCTTACGGGTATCAGTCGACTGATACTGTACCAGTCGACTGATAAGTCTGAAACCTGTTTTTCAGATTCGAAGCCTTATTTCAAAACTCCACCAAACCTATACTTTCGAGCCATATAAAATCATGACACCATTTCTATACTCTATACCAGTTTTCTAAACAATTTAGCCCATCAAAACGAATCCATAAACTTGAAATTAGGACTTTTGCGGAATTTAGCAAGTTATGAAAAATCTACATAGACTTTAAGCTAGAGTTTGTACCAAACTTAACTTCTAACCATTGAAACTCATCACACAAAATTCTGAAACATCCCTAAGGCATTATCAAATGAGAGAGCAACTTTTCTAAACATACTTAAGCAATGAAAACTGGATTCAAAGGGAAAATTTATACTATCTTGGCACATGCATCTATTTCTCTAACAAAGTATCAATATTTCAAACTACTCACACTTCTACTCATCCAATGCAATCATAAGGATATGTATGCTAAATGAAATGACATGGAATCTTTACTCTAAGAAATTGAGCATGTAAAACTATCCAAAGCTTAAATGTTCGCTAAACTCCATAAAGCAAGAACTTGAAATTTGAATAAACTAAAATATTGTAATTCAAATAACTAAATTGTCTCGTCTCAAGGATCTCTCCAAAATCAGCCACCACACACACTTTACTCAGCACCGCCTCGTCGCCTTCCTTCAGAATTGCTTGCCTTTACCTTTATCTGCAGTAAGAGGAAATGTAACTAGTAAGCAAAAAGCTTAGTAAGTACTATCTAGCTCACAAAATCTCGAAATGTGCAAACATGCTTCTTGATCAATATGAAAATCATATGAGATACTTATATGCTTGAAAGAAAACTAAGAACATGTATAACTCAAAACATGCATACTCAAGCATTAATAAATCTCAATTTACTTTTCTTGGCTCAACTTGAAACTTTAGCTATTCTTGAACTTTTTGAAAACTCTTTAAACTTTAGAAACTTTGCTAAAGCATATACTTGAAAATAATAATCACTTGGATCCACTGAAGACGTAAGTACCATCTCATGCGCGTTCCCTAAAAGGTTGGGGTAGCGAGCCACCAATCCTAATAGAGCAGACCTTGGTCTACCAGGGCCAAGACCTTGGAATTGGACACCTGGATTTCTTTAACGACGCCCTTGGACGCCAGGTACTGGCCTTAGAAAATAAAATAGCTTTTCTTTCTTTTCTTTCTTATCTGTAAATGCCTTGGCATTTTCTCGAGCACCTTGCGTGCTAAAATCCCTAAGTCTTGACTTTTGGGGGATTTCTTAAGGCCTTGGCCTTTTCTTTTCTTATCTTTATCTTCTCTTTTCTTTTCTCATAACTTTCTTATCCCCTAATCTCACATAGGGTGCTTAATCAAATTTATACAAGCATATAATGAACTAAGATCACATGCAAAAACTTAAACAAAAAGGAAATATCTCTTTTAAAAACTTTTAAGGGAAATTCTTGCGGAAAAACAGCCTCTTACTGCAGGTGAGCAGTACTTACTTTGGTTTCCTTGAACTTACAACCAAAATTGACGTCGAGGGCTCGGAAGAAACTTGAGATCTCGGAGAATTCTTCGCGCCTACGCGTTCCTCTCGTCGCGGGGATTCCAAATATTAGAAGATCTCTTGGAGAAGAGCCTTGACCGGCCCCCTAGAGCTTGGTGTAGTTTCGCCCAGAAGAGGAGGGGTCGGCGTGAGGGTTTGGAGAGGAGAGAAAATAAAACTTCTCTCTTTAATTACCTATTTATACTTATGGGGCGGATTAACCTAACTACACCTTAAATATAGGTCTCTCCTTCCTTTGCTGTGCTTGATACCCTAGCCCAGCTAGTCGCGCTCGTTTCTGGTTTCGGGGTGGTCGCGGGTTCGAACTACCGGCTGCCCTTAAGTGGTTTTTCCTTTTTTCTTTTCTCTCTCTTCTTTTTTAAAATACCAAACGGACTCGGAAAATTTCATAAAAATATTCTAAAAATCCCTAAAAATATCTAGAATATTTCTAAACCATTTTTAAATAATTCTAAGGATTTTAAGAACTAAAAATAGAAATTTTGGGGCGTTACAATCCCCCATACCTTATGAAAAGTTCATCCTCGAACTTAGAATAATTCTGGATATCTCTCTCTCATGCTGTCCTCACGTTCCCAAGTAGCCTCTTCATGCTTTTGATTCTGCCAGATGACCTTCACTAGTGGCACTTCTTTGTTTCTTAATCTCTTAACTGTTTTGTCCACTATCTGTGTCGGTCTGCTCTCATAACTAAGATCTTCTTGGATCTGTACTGACTGAGGCTGAATCACTTGGCTAGGGTCGTGAATACACTTCTTCAGCATAGAGACATGAAAGGTACTGTGGATAGCTGACATATCCTCTGGTAGGTCCAGCTCATATGCTACCTTACCAACCCTCTTTATGATCTTGTAGGGTCCTATGTAGCGAGGACTTAGCTTGCCCTTCTTGCCAAATCTCACCACTCCCTTCATGGGAGCGACCTTGAGAAATACTGAATCTCCAACTTGGAATTCAAGTGGCCTACGGCGTGTGTCAGCATAACTTTTCTGTCTACTCTGGGCAGTCTCAATCCTCTGGCGGATCGTCTGGATAGCCTGAGCGGTCTCATCTATAAGCTCAGTCTGGCTGCCTAGTCCTGACTCCATCTCTTTCTTCTCACCAGCTTCTTGCCAACATATGGGTGATCTGCATTTCCTGCCATACAATGCCTCATAAGGCGCCATCCTGATGGTGGCCTGATAGCTATTATTGTAGGCAAACTCAGCTAAGCACAGAAATTTGCACCAACTACCTTTAAAGTCCAATGCACAAGCCCTGAGCATGTCTTCTAAAATCTGATTTACTCTCTCTGTTTGTCCATCTGTCTGGGGATGGAAAGCTGTGCTGAACTGAAGTCTGGTGCCTAGGGCGTCCTGAACACACTTCCAAAAATGGGAGGTGAACCGCCCATCTCTGTCAGACACGATCGACCTCGGAACTCCGTGAAGCCTGATCACTTCTTTCACGTACAGCTGTGCTAACTGCTCTACCGAATGCGATAACTTAATGGCTAGGAAGTGGGCAGACTTGGTCAATCTATCCACTATCACCCAAATTGCATCGTGTCCATGGGTGGTCCTTGGGAGACCTGTGATAAAATCCATGGATATCTCTTCCCACTTCCACTCTGGAATGGGGAGAGGCTGCAGAACTCCTCCTGGCCTCTGGTGTTCTGCTTTGACTCTCTGGCAGGTCAAGCAGGTACTGATATATCTGGCCACGTCTCGCTTGAGTCCAGACCACCAGAACCTTTGTCTTAAATCTTGGTACATCTTGGTAGAACCAGGATGCATAGAGTACGGGGTACTGTGGGCTTCTTCTAAAATATTCTTTCTTAGTTCCTCATCATTGGGGACGCAAAGGCGGTCTCCAAGATAGAGGATGCCACTATCTGATACTCGAAACTCTGAATTTTCTGCCTCTTGGATCCCCTGCTTGATCTTCTGGATTTCTGGGTCTTGACTTTGCTTTCTCTGTATCTCCACAAGCAGGGTTGACTCTAGAGTCAATGCAGAAAGTTGCCCAATTATTACCTCGACTCCAAAATCCTTTATTTCTTTCTGAAGTGGTAGAGACAGTGATGATAGGGACATCAGTGCTGCGCAGGATTTTCTGCTCAGTGTAGCTGCCACTTTATTAGCTTTACCTGGGTGGTAGAGGATTTCACAGTCATAATCTTTGACCAACTCTAGCCACCTGCGCTGCCTCATATTCAGATCCTTCTGAGTGAAGAAGTACTTCAAACTCTGATGGTCTGTGAAGATTCTGCACTGCACTCCATACAGGTAGTGTCTCCAAAGCTTCAGTGCAAAAACCACAGCTGCTAGCTCAAGGTCGTGTGTAGGGTAATTCTTCTCATAGTCCTTGAGCTGTCTGGAGGCATAAGCTATTACTTTACCGTCTTGCATGAGGACAGCTCCAAGGCCCATCTTGGATGCATCACTGTAAATGTCAAAGGCCTTGTCACTCTCTGGAACAGTCAGGATGGGAGCACTAGTCAATCTTTTCTTCAGTTCTAGGAAGCTGTGCTCGCATTTATCTGACCACTCAAACTTCTGATTCTTTCTGGTCAGGGCTGTGAGAGGAGAGGCTATTCTGGAAAAGTTCTCCACAAATTTTCTGTAATATCCTGCCAGGCCTAAGAAGCTTCTGATCTCACTGGCATTCTTGGGTCCTACACCAGTTGCTGACTGCTTCTATCTTGGCTGGATCAACTTGAATGCCTTCTTTGGATACAATGTGACCTAGGAAGGTCACCTGATCTAGCCAAAACTCACACCTTTGAGAATTTTGCATAACTTCTCCTGCTGAAGGATCTGCAGCACTATCCTCAAGTGTGTAGCATGGTCCTCTGGAGTCTGTGAGTATATGAGAATATCATCAATAAATACAATGACGAATTATCGAGATACTCCCTGAAGATGTGGTTCATCAGTTCCATGAAGACTGCTGGAGTATTGGTTACTCCAAAAGGCATTACTACAAATTCGTAGTGGCCGTATCTTGTCCTGAAGGCCGTCCTGGGGATGTCACTTTCTTTAACCTTAGCTGATGATACCCAGAACGCAGATCTATCTTCGAGAACACTGTAGCCCCTTTGAGTTGATCAAATAAATCATCTATTCTAGGAAGGGGTACTTGTTCTTGATGGTCACCTTGTTCAGAGCTCTGTAGTCTATGCACAGACGCATAGATCCATCCTTCTTCTTGACGAAAGTACAGGAGCTCCCCAGGGTGAATGACTCGGGCGAATGAAGCCCTTGTCTAGTAGCTCCTGGAGTTGCTCTTGTAATTCCTTAACTCTGCTGGAGACATACGATAGGGCTTTC
>JAGFNQ010001571.1:45168-70722 GCA_024364735.1 Boesenbergia rotunda
CTAAAAGAATGACATGGAATCTTTACTCTAAAAATTGAGCATGTAAAACTGTCCAAAACTCAAATGTTCGCTAAACTTTATAAAGCAAGAACTTGAAATTCAAATGATCTATAACATTGTGATTAATAGCTAAATTGTCTTGCGCCAACGATCTCTCCATAATCAGCCATCACACACCACTCTACTCAGCACCACCTCGTCATCTTCCTTCAGAATTGCTTGCCTTTATCTTTATCTGCAATAAGAGGAAATGCAAACTAGTAAGCAAAAAACTTAGTAAGTACTATCTAGCTCACAAAAAACTCGAAATATGCAAACATGCTTCTAGATCAAACTGAACATCATATGAGATACTAATATGCTTGAAAGAAAACTAAGGACATGTATAGCTCAAAACATGCATACTCAAGCAATAATAAATCTCATTTTACTTTTCTTGGCTCAACTTGGAAACTTTAGCTATTCTTTAACTTTTTGAAACTCTTTAAATTTTCGAACTTTGCTAAAGCATATACTTGAAAATAATAATCACTTGGATCCACTGAAGACGTAAGTACCATCTCATATGCGCGTTCCCTAAAAGGTTGGGGTAGCGAGCCACCAATCCTAATAGAGCAGACCTTGGTCTACCAGGGCCAAGACCTTGGAATTGGACACCTGGATTTCTTTAACGACCGCCTTGGACGCGGGGTACTGGCCTTAGAAAATAAAATAGCTTTTCTTCTTATCTGTAAATGCCTTGGCATTTTCTGGAGCACCTTGCGTGCTAAAATCCCTAAGTCTTGACTTTTGGGGATTTCTTAAGGCCTTGGCCTTTTCTTTTCTTTTCTTTATCTTTTCTTTTCTTTTCTCATAGCTTTTCTTGGACCCTAAACTCACATAGGGTATTAATCAACATATATAAGCATATAATGAACTAAGATCACATGCAAAAACTCAAACAAAAAGGAAATATCTCTTCTAAAAACTTTTAAAGGAAATTCTCGCGGAAAAACCGCCTCTTACTGCAGGTGAGCAGTACTTACCTTGATATCTTGGACTTACAACCAAGATTGACGTCTAGGACTCGGAAGAAACTTGAGATCTCGGAGAATTCTTCACGTCTACGCGTTCCTCTCGTTGCGGGGATCCCGAATATAAGATTATCTCTTGGAGAAAAGTCTTGGCCGGCCCTCCTTGGCCTTGATGTTGGTCGGCGTCGCCCAAGAGAGGAGAGGGAGTCGGCGTGAGGGTTTGGAGAGAGAGAAATAAAACTTCTCTCTTTAATTACCTATTTATACTCATGGGGCGGATTGACCTAACTACCACTTAAATACATGTCTCTCCATCCTTTTCTGTGCTTGATACCCCTAGCCCAGCTGGTCGCGCGCGTTTCTGGTTTCGTGCTGGTCGCGGGTTCGATCTCCGGCTGCCCCTTAGTGGTTTTTCCTTTTTTGGCTTTCTTTCCCCTTTTTCTTTTTCTTTTTCCAAAAATACCAAATGGACTCGGAAAATTCCATAAAAATACTCTAAAAATTTCTAAAAATATCTAGAACATTTCTAAACCATTTCTAAATAATTCTAAGGACTTTAAGAACTAAAAATGGAAATTTTGGGGCGTTACACCATGCACTTAGTGATCTCACTCTATCAAGACTATGATATCTCTCCCGTCATATAGGAGGGATAGATCCCATCTACATCACTCACATCCCTCCGCATAATTTGTTACATACCCAGTAATCGCCTTTATAGTCCACCCAGTTACGGGTGACGTTTGACGAAACCAAAGTACATAACTCCTTATGTAGGGAACTATGGTGACTTCAGGTCTAAGGACTAATAGTCATACTAATAGTCACATGAGAAAGTATATGACACTCATATAAGGATCCATGATACTTTCTCATGGTGGGTCATTCAGTATACATTCTCCAATGCATACTCATGTGTCAACTTGATATCTCATATCCATGACTTGTGAGATCAAGTCATCGTGTTGACCTACATGCTAGTCTCTATGCATTAACATTGTCCCTGAATGTTAATACTTGACTAGGAATAATTAAGAGTAGTGTTCTCTATATCATCTCACTATCAATTCAACCAATCGATTGATATAGATATGAACCTACTACCAAGGACGTTATTACACATAGTTATTTGGCACCAATACAAGTAAGTATAATAACCATAATCAAATGCCTTTATATATATATATGAAATATGATACAATGAGTCCATACAACAACCATCACATGATTGGCTCTAGGGCTCTCACTAACATAATAGTCGCTTATGGCTAAGTTATATGGTGAGATATATGTATTATTGCTCCATATTGTCCGCTGTACAGGGGAGATGCTGTCCGATTTTTGAGGAAGCATGTGCCTCTGGGGGCGTGACAATTTTTGGTATCAGAGTGAGGTTTTGCGATGTTTTGGTGTCTGTGGGTTTACGGAGTTATTTTTACGTGTTCAATCTGTATGTTACAGATTTGTTTTACAAGGGTTATCTATATTTTTACGGATTTATTTTCCGGAGTCATTTTCTGGTAATAGTTGTAATGGGACTTGGCAGCGACGAGATCTCTCCCGGCAACAAGAAGTAAGTTGGTTTTGTATTTGGTTAAATTTATATCTAAATAATGCTTGTTGGTTTTGTTAATAGATATGCCTCGTCATATTGAGTTATCTCCACCCCGTGCTCGCGGTCGTGGATGACGATCACCGGGGAGGTCCGAGGAGGCCGAGGGAGACACGAATCAGGAGGGTGAGAGGCCCACCAGAGTGGAGCCTACTGGTCAGGGATCAGCTCACCAGGACCCTTCGGGTGAGCTGAGATCTCAACCACGGAGAGTACCTTCTCCTGAATATCCGACAGCAGTCCCAGTTGTACCATCAGAGGCAGGCCCATCAGTACCACCAATGGCAATTCCTGGAGTGTCATTAGGGGTACCCCCTGCCCAAGCGAGTTGGCTTCTGGACAGAGCTCGGATTCCGTTGTTGGCAGCGTCTGTGAAGGGTCGTTTCACACTATTCCATGGGGAACCAGATCCCTATACAGCTCGTGCCTGGTTGGAGACATTGGAGGACACCTTCAGCTATATGACCCTCACAAACATAGAGAAGGTGGAGTTAGCTACGTATCATCTTCGAAATCAGGCCATCACCTGGTGGAATATGTAGAAGACTCTTTTTGGTGGACCACCGATTTCTTGGGTTTCTTTCCGCTAGGCTTTCGATGGCAAGTATTATCCTGCCGCGTTCCGTACATCCCGACGGCAGGAGTTTCTTGCTCTTCATCAGGGAGACCGCTCAGTTATGGAGTATGAGGCGGAATTTAATCGCCTGGCAAAGTTTTGTCCTCAGTTGGTTGTTACGGAGGCGGAGCGGACGACACAGTTTATGATGGGCTTAGCTGGTTATATCCAAATGCGTTTGTCTGGATGGATTCCTACTTCATATCGAGAGGCTTTGGATCGGGCTTTACATGCCGAGATGATTCAGCATCAGTTGTATGGTGATAAGAACAAAGGCAAGCAGACAGTTCAGGGTTCAGCAGCGACACCGAGACAGCAGACAGTTGGACAGAAATGCAGTAGCAGGAGTCAGGGTACGCAGGAGACTTATGTGCCTCGATCTCGACCCCAGAAGTTTGGACGGTTTTCAGCAGGATCGTCGCAGGGATCTCAGCAGACTCGGAGGTTTAATACTGATGTGACTCATTGTTTACAGTGTGGTTCTCAGGACCACCTCAAATCAGATTGTCCCCTGGAGCACCCTGTCTGTTATTATTTTAAACTTCCGGGTCATGAGAGTCGAGGCTGTCCATTGAAAGCGCAGCATAAGTCTCCAACATTTACTCCTCGGGGTGGTCGGTCAGGACCGCAGAGGCCATATCGAGGTGGCCGTTATACTCAGACGTCATTCCGACCGCAGCATGCAGGACGTTAGCAGGCAGTTCCACCACCAGTTTAGATGTATGGTATGCATGGGCATGAGTACTCCTCACCAGTGGGGTCTCAATATTCTAGGACAGGATCGTATTATCAGCAGCCACGTCTAGCATACCAGCCTCCAGTTTATCAGCATCAGTCGTCGGCTGGAGCTTCGGGTTATCAGTCTCAGCAGTCGATTGGGCCTTCTGGATATCAGCCCCATCAGACTGCTGGACCTTCATCTTCTCAGCCGCAGTCGATTTTAGCGTTGCCGCCTTCAGCTACAGAGACAGGCCGAGTTTATGCAGTCACCAGAGAGGAGGCACAGCGGGCCGATGGATCGGTTTTTCGTGGTATGGTTTCGGTTTATGCATTTTCTGCTGAATTACTTGTTGATACTGGTAGTTCCAATTCTTTCATATCACGACTATTTATGGGAAAAATTAGTAGATTGCCTACCTTTAGATCACAACGTTTATCAGTGTCTCTACCATCCGGTGAGGTATTGGAGATCACGCAGGAAGTCAAGGCATGTCCATTGGACTTCGGCAATTATACTCTCACTGTAGATCTTATGGGAAAAATTAGTAGATTGCCTACCTTTAGATCACAACGTTTATCAGTGTCTCTACCATCCGGTGAGGTATTGGAGATCACGCAGGAAGTCAAGGCATGTCCATTGGACTTCGGCAATTATACTCTCACTGTAGATCTGTCAGTTCTCAAGATGGTAGAATTTGATATCATTCTGGGCATGGACTCACTGGCAGCTTATCATGCCACAGTTGATTGCCAAGCGAGGGTGGTCATGTTTCGGCCTCCGAACCAACCCTCGTGGAAATTCATTGGCACCAGAGATGATGGGATTTCTATTATCTCTGTAATTCAAGCTCAGAAGCTTATATCGCATGGATGTCAGGGTTTTCTATTATCATTGATCAGCACAGATGGTAGCAGTAGCCCTCAGCTCTTGGATGTTCTAGTGGTCCAAGAGTTTCCAGACGTATTTCCAGAGGAGCTACCTGGATTGCCTCCCAGAAGGCAAGTTGAATTTGTGATCGAGTTGATTTCGGGGACTGCACCGGCATCAAAGGCTCCGTATCGTATGACGCCTAAGGAGTTGGATGAGCTAAAGGTCCAGCTTCAAGAGTTTCTTGATAGGGGATTTATTCGTCCTAGTGTATCCCCATCGGGTTCACCAGTGTTGTTCGTCAAGAAGAAGGATGGTTCTATGAGGTTATGCATCGACTACAGACAGTTGAATGCCGTGACTATCAAGAATAAGTATCCCCTACCTCGTATTGAAGATTTGTTTGATCAGTTGAAGGATACCTCAGTGTATTCTAAAATTGATTTGCGGTCTGGATATCATCAGTTGAGGGTCAGGGATTCAGATATCCAGAAGACAGCTTTCCGCACTCGGTACGGACATTACAGGTTTTTAGTAATGCCATTTGGGCTTACCAATGCTCCTGCAGTATTTATGGATCTGATGAATCGGATTTTTATGGAGTATTTGGATCAGTTCGTTATTGTTTTCATCGACGACATACTGATTTACTCCCGTTCCGAGGAGGAACATGCGCGCCACCTTCGTATAGTTCTGGAGACGCTCCGATGGGAGCAGTTGTATGCAAAGTTTAGCAAGTGTGCTTTCTGGTTGTCTTCTGTGGGGTTTCTCGGACATGTGGTTTCCCGTAGAGGTATCTCTGTAGATCCCCAGAAGATCGAGGCTGCCACCAGTTGGGAACAACCTAAGTTGGTTCAAGAGGTGCGCAGTTTTCTCGGATTGGCTGGTTATTATCGTCGATTTGTTGAGGGGTTTTCCAGTATTGCTTCACCGTTGACACGTCTGACCAGAAAAGGTGTGAAATTTGTTTGGACAGAAGCTTATGAGACTAGTTTTCAAGAGCTCAAGCGGCGATTGGTGTCTGCGCCTATATTGGTCTTACCTTCAGGCGAGGACGGATTTGTACTCTACACTGATGCTTCACATCAGGGTTTGGGTGCAGTTTTGATGCAGCATGGACGGGTAGTCTCTTATGCTTCTCGTCAGCTGAAGGAACATGAGAAGAATTATCCAGTTCATAATTTAGAGCTGGCAGCCATTATTTTTGCCCTGAAGATATGGAGACATCATCTCTATGGCATCACGTTTGAGATTTTCACAGATCACAAGAGTCTCAAGTATTTATTCACTCAGAAGGAGCTAAATCTTCGTCAGAGAAGATGGATGGAATTCCTGAAGCATTATGACTGCACTATTAGCTATCATCCAGGGAAAGCTAATGTAGTGGCGGATGCACTCAGTAGAAAATCCCGGAGTATTCTGGCTTGTCACCGGGTTATGGTCACCGATTTAGTTCAGAGCTTCTCAGAGTTGGGACTGGAGGAGCAGGGTCAGACAGAGAAAGGATTATTGGTGACTATGGTTGCTCAGTCTTCGATCAGGACGAGGATCAGAGAGGCTCAGAGTAGTGATCAACAGCTGCAATTCCTAGGCAGCCGGATAGCCTCAGAGCAATAAACTGACTTTACACGTGATGATGAGGGTATTCTATATATCCGAGGGAGATTGTGCATACCTAAGTCACACCCGATCATGGAGGAGTTACTTCAGGAGGCTCATCGATCTCGGTTTGCTATACATCCAGGTGGAACCCGTATGTACCGAGATTTGAGACGTTCCTATTGGTGGAACGGTATGAAGAAGGGCATCGTTGATTTTGTTGCTAGATGTCTTGTGTGCCAGCAGGTGAAGGCCGAGCATCAGAGACTTGCTGGATTACTTCAGAAGATCCCTATTCCAGAGTGGAAGTGGGAGCACATCACGATGGATTTCGTTGTTGGATTACCGAGGTCTCGTAGAAGACACGATGCGATTTGGGTGATCGTTGATCGATTAACCAAATCTGCTCATTTCTTGGGGATTCAGAGAACAGATTCTCTGGACAAGCTGGCAGAGTTGTACTGCCGTGAGATTATCCGATTACATGGTGTGCCTCTGAGCATCATATCAGATAGAGACCCGCGTTTCACTTCACGGTTTTGGCAGAGTTTGCAGCAGGCTATGGGTACCAAGCTTCGATTCAGTACAGCCTTTCATCCGCAGACGGACGGACAGTCTGAGCGTACCATTCAGACACTGGAGAATTTGTTGAGATCTTGCGTTATGGACTTTGGAGGCAACTGGGAGAATCACCTGCATTTGGTTGAGTTTGCCTATAATAATAGTTATCATTCGGCTATTCAGATTGCACCTTTTGAGGCGTTGTATGGTAGAGCTTGCAGGACACCCACCCTTTGGGAGGAGGTTAGGGAATCTCAGTTGCTAGGTCCTTAGAGTATTCAGCATGACGCAGAACTAGTCTGTATTATCAGACGTAGGCTGTCAGAGGCTCAGGATCGTTAGAAGAGTTATGCAGATCGGAGACGTAGACCCTTGGAGTTCTCCATGAGTGATCACGTGTTCTTACGAGTGTCACCCACGAAAGGGGTGAAGCGGTTTGGGTTGAGAGGTAAGCTAGCTCCCCGCTACATTGGACCTTTCCAGATTTTGGAGCGGATTGGAGCTGTCGCTTACCGTCTGGCGTTACCACCGTCATTGGCTAGAGTTCACGATGTGTTTCATGTTTCCATGCTGAGAAAATATGTATCCGATCCTACACATGTGTTATCAGAGGTGCCGGTCACACTTCAGCCAAACGCGACTTATGAGGAGGTGCCTATGCGGATTTTGGACCGCAAAGAGCATCGGTTGAGGAATAAGATAGTACGATTGGTTAAAGTTGGTTGGCAGCACCACTCTGATGAGGAAACTACTTGGGAGCTCGAGGATACGATCAGAGCTCGTTACCCTCATCTGTTTACTTGAGGTGCGTATGGTTGGTTTTTATTTCGTATTTATATTATAGTTGAGGTGTTGATACCTGTGATGGTTGGTTAGTATTTGTTTGGTTTGATAGTTAAATTTGGGGACCAAATTTTTTATTAGTAGGGGAGAATGTTAAATACTGAATTCTATAGGGTTTGAAAAAAAAATAAATTTCGAAGTTAGGGACCTAGTTGTAATTATCCAAACCTAGAGGGGCCTTTTTTTAAAAATATCAAAACTATTAATAAGCCCTAAGTTCCCCCGTTTCCTCTCGAAAAATCACTCGAACCCCTCTCCCGTGGCAGTTCCTTTTCCTTTCGACGCCGCCCCCTTTCCCTTCGGTAGCGAGCGACGCCGACGCCGAGCCCCAGCGAGCGACGCCGACGCCGCCACCCCTTCGCCGGCGCTGAGTCCTTCTTCGCGAGGTGGTGAGTTTTCTTCTCACTCACGGGAACATCGTCGATTGTCGCCCTTCCTTCTCCCGGTCACAATCCCTAATCTCCTCTCTTATGTGTTGTTGCGCGAAACCAGCGTGTCGGCAGTCCTTGCCTGATGAGCGAAGTCGACGAATTTCCTCCCTTGGCCACCACCGAATGGAAATAAACAGCCTACAATTTGAACTCACCGCCCTTGTTGCTTGCCCCGACCACTAACCAAGGTAAGGGATTAAAAATTGGTTGTTTAGTTGGGAGATTAGTTGAGTTGTATGTTGGATTAGGGTTTCAAATTCGAATTTTTGCTTTGATGGTTGGTTTTAGGATTTTCCGACCACTGCCCTATTGGCCTACTTACCCTATTGATTAAATGGGTTTTGTCTAAGTTTTGATCGGACTACAGTAATTACAGTTGGAATTGGGTTGTGGTAGTTGGAATTGCTCCTTGTTGGTTTTTAATTTCTTTGAGCTATTCAAGTTATGCTCTGTGTTTGGTGTGTGCCGTGAGTGTTTGCTTGAAGATTTGATATTGGATTTCATTGGTTAGGTTACTGTGAGCTTGGCCTGAGGTTGATATTGAGGAGTTTAATTATATGGTATTTGAGCCCGTAAATTTGATTTGTTTGGTAATGAACTAATGAATCTAATTAAAAGGGATTTGTTTGTAAGGAAGCTAGTTATGCGCTGTAATTAGTTAACTATTTTAACTACTCGTATACATGGCTAAAATTTAATCATTGATACAAGACCTTGATTTGGAACTTGTTCAGTTGATCGTGGAAGGTTCTAGTTTACGAATATCTACAAAATAAAGGCGGGTACTTCTCTTTTGTATTCGAGTAGTTTTCTTTACCTTAAAAGCATGGTTATATTATGTCTGATAGGTTGCTTGACCTTGTTTTTTGTCGTTATTTAAAACATCGCCGTTGAGACTAATTCTTCGTTGATCTTCGAGTGTTCCTAAATTCGTATCTATACAGTCCTCGATTGGTTTTTTGTTCTATAAAGTATAGCTTGTACGCGAGTACTTAGAAGTCCATTAAACACAGATAGGTTTATTTGGCATTAGAAATATCCTACCTAGTAGTGTAAGTGCATAATCGTTGGTTTTCGATTTCCAATTGGTTGTATTGATGCATGGTGTACTCGTTGGATTTTATTGCATCGTTGTTTCTCCGGTTGTTCGTGCATCGTATAACATGCACCATACTTCCACGTTGCATACTAACGACTGTTGGCTTCCATTTGGTTAAGCCGTCGTTAGTAATATTGTTGCTCGAGTCACTCAACCACTTGCTGTCGTGGTAGTTATTAGAGTGTGAGCATTTGTCCTGTTGTGCCAAACAGTGACACCCTCACCGTTGTTTTTAGAGGGATGAGCTGTTAGTGGCTCACCCTCACTGTTATTTTTCGAGGGATATTGTAGCTGTAGTAGCTCCCCCGATGTACTGGGGTTTGGAGTGTAGGCTCCCCAGGATCATGTCCACTCAACCACGCCTTATGTGGTATTTGTTGTTGGAGTAGTACAGTTGTCACAGCCCTACCCACTCAGTCACACAGATGGGATGTGTTGACGGCTTGATTGGCGTCAGGGGTGACACATGTCATTGCATCATGTGCATACGTATTTCTTTTATGCATTTGCTTGTGTTTGATGCACTTATATGAGCTATGATTGTTGCACATGTTTGACATGCATGTATATCTTGATATTATTGTTACTGAGTTGTTCTATACCTGCTTTGTCGTTATTCGGACTTTATACCATGTCGATTTTCATATGTTATGCATGATTAGGTAAATTCTATAATTCTTATGGACTGTACACTGTTGAGTTCTCTACTCTGTTTATCCTTACTATGACATGCTTATTTGTCTACTCATATACCCGCAGAGTCCGCCCGGACTCACCACCCCTGCTCCCCTTTTTGTTGTTTCAGGTAGCAGATTGGTGTTTTGCTTGGAGTCAGAAGATGATCCAGTTGCCAGTCCCTCAGTCCCTCAGTTTCACCAGGTTATTTTGGTTTGGAGTTGTTTTAGAGTTGGTTCTCCGTAGATTCTTTGTTTCCATATTTTATATTATTTCTGGTATGGTCTTGACAACTTTATAGTCATGTCTTATTGGTCGGATTTATTCGTTGTGGAGTTTCTTATTAAATTGTGGTTTCTTTTATGCCTAAGGTGGCTGAGCCACCCGTAATCTTATAACTGCATGGTTGTGTTTATCTTTTATGTTTTGTGATAATAGTCGCTTGTGGCTAAGTTATATGGTGAGATATGTGTATTATTGCTCCATATTGTCCGCCGTACAGGGGAGATGTTGTCCGATTTCGAGGAAGCATGTGCCTCTGGGGGCGTGACAAAATTAGTAAAATCCGAGAAACAACATGAGTTTCTCCTTAAGGAAGTCAAAAACCTCAAAAAGCAAGTCAACTTGAATCTTTCAACTAACCAAGTTCAATATGGAAATTCAACTCAGGTTAAAAGACTCAAAGAAGAAAATTCCATATTAAAAAGTGAAGTTGAGAGACTTAAGGGAACGTTGGAAAGGTTTACTTCGAGATCAAAGTACCTTCACATGATACTTGGATCACAAAGAACTATGTACAATAAGTCCTGTCTTGGATATAAAACAAAATCAACGAACAAATCTTACTTATCACTTGTTAACCAAAGTAGGAAACAAGTCAAAACTAAGCAAGTACGACAAGATCAATACAATATACCTAAAGATAAAATTTATTATATAAAAACAAAACAAAATATATATAATTAGGGGGAGACAACAAATTAGTTGGAACCTAAATAACACAACCTACCCATTTGGATATATAAGACTAGACTAATCAGGGATAATTCTGACTTCTTAAGATCAAAGTTTAGTACTAAGTCCTTTGGGTGAGACAAATTGAAATGTTTTGTCATATAGGGGGAAAATTTGAGAAAACTCCCCAACATCAAATTGGGCTTTACATGCACTCCCCAACTAAAAATTTCTTTGCATGCACTCCCTGATGAGATTGACATGACAGTTTTGTGTGTTATTTTTTTTATCAGTATATAAGAGTAAAAATTTAGTATAAATCGTAAAGATTTGAGTATAAATTGATTAAAATTGAGTACTAATTTAAGAAATTTGAGTATTATTTGAAAAAATTTGAGTATACATTATTTTAGTTTATAGTAAAATTTCAGTATACATTATCAAAATTTAAGTATGAATTGATTTATATTGAGTAATATTTAAAAAAAATTTGAGTATAAAATTTAGAAATTTGAGTATGTGAGGTTGTATCCACCACATCAAGATTTTCACATGAGAGGTCACCAAAATTTTATACTCAAATTTCTAAAATTAATACTCAATCTCAAACAATTTATACTCAAATCTTTATAATGTATACTGAGTTTTCAATCTTCTATACTCACCACATCAAGATTTTCATATGAAGGGTTACCGAAACTTTGTACTCAAATTTCTGAAATTAGTACTCAATTTCAAACAATTTATACTCAAATCTTTACAATGTATACTGAGTTTTCACTCTTTTATACTCAATCCATCAGGGAGTGAATACAAAGAATTTATTAAGTAGGGAGTGCATGCAAAAACAAATTTGAGATTGGGGAGTTTTCTCCAATTAACACTCATATAGGCATGTGGTTTCTTCAAATAATGTCTAAGTGACTGACCACAAACTAGAAACTTATTCAAACAAGTTTATTTGGGAGACTCAAAGTTACACTTAATCTAAAACAAGTTCCAAAGTAACCCCTAAACAACTAACTAACTCATCTCACAAAAACTATATGATTACCTGGGTTGAAAACATAGACAGGATGGGATGAAAAACAAAATAAAATTAAAACTAAAACTGTTTTTAAAACTTAACATAAAATTAAATTTAAAACTTAACCTTAAAACTGTTTTTAAAAATTCACTTTAAATTAAACGTAAAACTATTTTTAAAACTTAACTTTAAAATTAAATTTAAAACCGTTTCTATAACCTGAGTTAAAATTAAATTTAAAAATGTTTAAAACTCTTTTTAAAACGATTTTTAAAACCAGACTTAAAATTAAATTTAAAACAATTTTTAAAACCTAACTTTAAAATTAAAATTTAAAACTATTTTAAAAATCTAACTTAAAACTATTTTTAAAACCTAAAATTAAATTTAAAATTAATTTTTAAACTTATCTTTAAAATTAAATTTAAACTGTTTTTAAAACCTTACATAAAATTAAATTTGAAACTATTTTTAAAGCCTAACTTAAAATTAAATTATATTAAAACCTAACTTTAAAATTAAAATTTAAGACCTAACTTAAAATTAAATTAAAAACTATTTTTAAAACCTAACTTAAAAGTAAATTTATAAATATTTTTAAAACTTAACTTAAAATTAAATTTAAATCTATTATTAAAATTTAACTTAAAATAAAATTTAAAACTATTGTTAAACCCTAACATTAAAATTAAAAGTTAAATCTTTTTTAAAACTTAACATAAAATTAAACTTAAAACTTTTTAAAAAATTAACCTCAATTTAATACTACTTTTAAAAACTTAACTTAAGCATAAACTTAAAGCGTAAATTAAGCATAAACTTAAAACGTAACTTTGAAATTTAAAATTATATTTAACACTTAAGTTAATTTTAAAACTAAAATGTAACTTAACAAATCTTAAAATCTACTATTAATTTTGAACTTGAATCAAACTTTGTTATTCGAAAAGTATTACTTATCTAAAATTTTGACTTTAATTTATTAAGCATTAGCCAATTATGTGATAGTAACTATGAAGTTAAATTTCCATCCTCCGAATGTTTGATAAATCACACTAAAAACCCCAACATACAACTTAATGGTTTTAGACATAACAACAATTATACAATAAACCTAACAAAATCCTCACTCAAGTGTCACTTGACATAGTAAGAGGATATAAGTATCCCAGGTTGGTTTTAATATGATCAAACAATTCAAGTTAGGTTCAGTTGTATTTTAATCCTTGTGTCTAAGTGTGCAGGAGCTTAGGAGCACAAGAAGTCGAGCAGAAGACGCTGCGGTCGAGAAAAATGACATGGGAATGGAGCCAACGAGCTCGGTGCATCCGAGAGATACAGAGGTCTGCGAAGAGTATGCCGGTGGAGCAAGAAGGGCACGTGCGATGTCTGAGGGACGTGAAACAGGGTGGAAGCATGCTCGAGGAGAAGGTCGGAGGAGGGTTCGGGTGAGCCGGACTGTAGAAGGCCCGAATTCACCCGAGAAGTATTACGGCAAGTTGGTTAGCATTAGGCTGACTCAAACTCACTCTGGCGGCGTTGAACGAGGGCACCCCTATGCTCTCGAGCGTCCCAATGCATCCTGGCGCCCGAGATGCGAAAAATCATCAAAGCTTAGCCGTTTACGAATGTTGCGTAGCAGATAACACTTAAGCCATGTGTCATGTGCCCTCAAGCATTCGGGTGCCCTGATTGTTCCATGTCAGCATTCAAATATAGTTGACCAAGACTATAAATAAACCCCTAGAGCTCAGTTCTATAGAAACAATCACTGCAAATGAATTTCCTTCTTGTTGTCTCTGGTTTTCTTAGCTTTTCATCGTGTAAGAGGCTTCTCCGCCCAACGGAATTATTCAGGAAATCTGCACTTTATTTTTCCTTGGATTGGCAACCTCACAGGTTGTAAATCAAGTAATTCTAGTTGCCTTATTCATTTCTATTTTGTTTGAACTAACTTCCATCTTTATTTAGCAAAAACAAAAGATAGTGTTTTAATTTTCAGGGGCAATTCACCCCCCTCCTCTTTACATGCCAAAGTTTAACGGAGAGTTCACGAGTAAGAAGCGCAAGATACAGGTATTCTTTAAAATAGATTTTGATTTATTATTAATCATAAAAAATAGTTTTGTAGTTCCCAAAGACGCCGACGACAAACCTATAGGAGAATGCCAATGGATGAAAAAGGAGTAAACATACTTCGTAGCAAATGGGAAAGCAGCATTTCATCTGCAAACCATTCTACCATCATAAGAAGTCAACTGAATCGGGACCTATCAATCAACGAAATAGCTCTAGAAGAAATTCCTGAAGTTCCATGAAGGAACCTTGAAAGCGAAGCTGGCACGACGAGTTATCCTTCGGAACCAACCCACCAACCTCTGGAAGGAAGAAGGAGAGTTGGTGGCACAACTACACGCGAGGATAAAAGAATTAATCATTGGACTCACGAATCTTGGGAAAACGGCAACTAACCAAGATTGACAAAGGTATGTTTTAAATGTATTTCCAAGAATCCCAGAGTGGACGTCTATAATAGACTCATATTATATCTCCCAAAATTTAGAGGTAAGTACTCTAGAAAAGTTATTTTCTACTTTAGAATTTCACGAGTCTCGATGTGTAGGAAATGTAAGAAAAATGGACAACATTGCCCTTCACTCAAGAAAGACTCAAAATGATGAAGTGTCTTCGGCTGATGAAGAGGAAGCAGTATATATGATAATGAAATTTAAGAATTTTTTAAATTTAATATGTTTAATGAGATGAAGGCCAAAAGACACCCTCGGAGAAAGATAAAATGCTATCAATGCAACAAAGAGGGGCATACGAAGGAAAACTGTCCCAAATTAATGAACAAAGGAAAAAGAGTAACGAAGTCAAAAGTCTACAGCCTAAAGGCAACATGGGGCGAGTCCTTATCAGAAGATTCAGATCATGAGGAACACGCTGGACTTGTGCTGATGACTTCACACCAAGAAGATGAGAGCATCGATAAAGGGGGAGCTATGTCAAAAGATAGCAGCGGCGAAGGCGGAGCGTCGAACTTCAAAAATGATATGGTAAGTGAGGTATATTTTCTACCTCCTGATTAACTCTACTCAGGTATAACGGCTATGTTGATGGCTGTTTATAAATTTAAAAATAAAAATACAGACTCGAAAAAATAACTAACATCTGCATGCCCATTAGAAATGTTTGATGAGTTAAAATTTGAAAATGAAAATTTGAAGGTTCAAATTGAAAAAGTGAAAAATAACCATGCGTACTCAAATTGTTTTCAAAATTCAAAAATTAAATATTTTGGAAAACTTAATTGATATCTTAAATTTTAAAGCAGCCAAATTATAAAAATTTCTAAAACATATATTTCACCTAAATTCTTGATTAATCTTGTTGGAATGAAGTTATATTGGGTTTCAAAATTTATCTTAAACTATTAGATTTTTTTTATTTGTCAAGTAGAGATTAATTTTATTTTGGTACTTAATGCTTGTTTTGTTAATATTTTTTTTCAAAGATATAACTTGAATAAAAATTAGGTTAATATTTTTCAATGATAGAATTTGATTTTTTTTTCTATCTACAATGTTTTTTCAGAATTTTTAGCAGATAAATAGATTTATTATGAATTTTTTATTCAAAAATATGCATTTAAATTTTAATAATACTTAAAAAATTAATTCACCGAATTTGATTTTTTGGGATTTGTAGATTATATTTTAAGTCTTAAGAAAAATTTTAAAATTTATTTATTGTCGAAATCAAAATATAAAATTAATTTTTTCAAATTATTGACATTAAATTCAAAATTAATTTTCAAAAAATTAGAAAATTATTTTCACCTTGATAATTTTTCTGGAGATAAGACTATCAAAATTCTAACTTTAATAAAATAATTTGATTATTTTCGAGTAAAAATAAATTTTTGAAAATTATTTTTTCAAAATTAGACATTATATTTTGAAATTTAATTTTCTATCAAAATTTGAATAATTGGGTTTTTTGGAAACTAATTATTGTGCTAGAAATATTATAAAAAAGTTTTGAAAATTATGGATATTGTATTATTTTTTATATTCATATATGTCTTAGTATTTCCCTTAACATGTTTAAGTTTTGATGTGATCAAAGGTAGAGAAATAGGATTAAGTTAAGGGGGTAGACTTAAATATCACATATTTTTTTTGTTCTTACATTGTCATATATTTATTCTTATTTTTTAATGTTCATTTACCTCAACTCAACTCGGGTTGATACATATCAAAAAATGGAAGATTGTAAGTATCTCAGATTGGTTTTGATGTGATCAACCGAGTCAAGTTAAGTCGTGTTATGTTTTAATCCCTATGTCTATGTGTATAGGAGCTTAGGAGCGCATGTAGTCAAGTGGAAGATGCAGTAGTTGAAAAGGATAGCACAGGAAGAGAGTCGACGGGCTTGGTGCATCCGAGGGATGCGAAGGTTTGCGGAAGAGTACGTCGGTGGAGCGAGAAGGACGCGTGCGACGCCCGAGAGACGACAAACCTCCCTTACCCTTGTAGCTCCCCCTTGATGTGATTTCCTCTTCTTTTCTTCTTTTTCCCATATTCTCAAATGCTCCATTTTCTTAAGTTTTCCACTCCTTGGGCATTTCGTGTGGTAGTGTCCTAACTCACCACACGTGAAGCATCTAATTTTCTCCATTTTCTTTTGGATTTCCTAATTCCTACAACCCATGTTAGATTTAGAAGAATTTGAAATAGCTTTAGGGTTTACCTCCTTTTTCTTACCCTTTGGACACTAGTCCTTGTAGTGTCCCTTTTCATTGCACCCAAAGCAAATGATATTGTCTTTGGTCCTTGCTTTGGCGGAGGTAGGAGCCCCTTCTTGCTCCGGTATTGATGGGGATCTCTCCTCCCCCTCAATTCTTGACATGGATACTTTTTCTTCATCCCTTGATGAAGTGGATGATCTTTCACTTAATTATGCCACTTCACTTGATGAGATTGACAATTCTTTTTCTGTTTCCTTTTCATGGACTATTAAGCCTATCTCCTTTGGCTCTTCCATCATTTGAGCTCGGGTAGGGTTTTCATGATATTCTCCCATCTTGTTCCATAACTTATATTGATTTTCATACTCACCTATACCACTTAAAACATTATTAGGCAAAATGTTAATTAATATACTAATTACCTTCTCATTTGCCTTAGATTGGACTTGTTCCTCCTTGGTCTAATATCTAGGTCGAAGTTTCTTCCCGTGCTTATCCTTTGGAACTTCGAAGGGTTCTTCTATTACCATCAAACATTCCCACTCCATTCCAAGACAAGTCTTCATTCTTGTCCTCCAATAGTCGAAGTATTCATGATCATATGGAAGTGGAGTGTTAATATCATCCCCCAACATGTCTTCCATCATTCTTCTCCTTTAGCTTGTGCTCCCTTGACGGTTATTCCAACAAGAGCGGACCTTCGCTCTGATACAACTTGTTAGATCGTTGTCGCCTTGCTATAGTGGGGTGAATAGCAATTTTCGATTTCTTCTACCTAGACATTAGCAAGCGCAAGAGGAATAAACAAATATAAACAAAACAATGCTAACACGTTATCGTTTACGTGGTTCGGAGAAGACGCTCCTACTCCACAGCTATCCGTAAGGTGGACGATCCCTTGATCCTTCGGCGGATCACTCCTCGGATGCCCTCCGGCTAGCTCGTGTAGCTCCTTATGGGTGGAGAAACCTCGCCACAATCCCAAGTACACCCCTGAGTACAAAGACTACTATTTGGCTCTTAACCAAAGCCAAATTTGTCAAAGGTTCCCAGCCAAAACTGAGCCTATTTAAATAGAGCCCAAGGCTGGAAAACACCCTACCAGTCGACTGCTCCCAGGGCAGTAAACTGGTCCCACTGAAAATTGGTCGTTGCAGCTCAACGTTCGAATTTTCAGCCAACACCACCAGTCACTACCAGTCGACTGCTCCCAGAGCAGTCGACTTGTCCAGGGTCGACTACCTTATGTGAGTTTCTGTGAGTTTGATTCTTTTATTGGCAATCGACTGGTCCATTCCCAGTCGATTGCTCAGCTAACAAAAACACTCCTCACTCCGAAGACTCTCCTTCACGTGTGCCTTCATGTTCACTCTCTTGGCTTGCCCCTTGAAGTCCTCTTCCACCGACTATCGTCCCTCGGATGCACACGCAAACCCTCGGCTTGCCTCCATGCCACCCTTCACGTGTGCCCTTTGAAGTTCACTTCCCCGCTTGCCCTTGGAGTCTTCTTCCCTCGGCTCTCGTCCCTTCATGACTTAGCTGACTCATCACCAGCAACCTCGACTGTTGCCTTCACACCCTCTTCGCCTTCGGCCCTCGTCCCTCAGATGCGCACACAAGCCTCCAGCTTGCCTCCATGACATCCTTCACGTATGCCTCAAAGTTCGCGTCCCTCGGCTCATCATCCCTGCTATACCATGGTCCCTTAGGTGCACACACATGCCTACGGCTTGCCTCCATGCCACCCTTCACCTAAAGACATCAACCAAGTCTATGTGTATCTGTAAACCTGCACACTCCAATATGTTTGGATCGGGTGCATGTCGACAAGGATACGAGTTCGTAAAATTTTAAATTTTTACGTGCAGCAGAAGAATTTGCATAAAATAATTTCCTAAATTATTTTAACTTCGTATCTAGCATGCAACCTTATGGTGTGTTGACATAATCATAAAATAAAACATTACGGAAAAGTAAACTAATTTACTTTATACCTTTCGTAACTCGAAGAAAGGGACGAGATCCAACCGTAGCGTCCCTTGGAAGCTCCGCCTCTATTCGCGTCCACGCCGAGTTCTCTTCGGGATGACTTCGCAAAGTCACGAGTTTTGTGCCGACGAGAACTATTAGATCCTCGGAAGGCACAACTAGAAGCACAAGAGAAAAGATAGGAAAGAATGGAAACTAACCAACAAAGAAACAGAATCGAATTCCGAGAAGAGAAGAGTCGCTATCCGCTTCTTCTTCTTCTTGTTCGGGTTCTCCTTCTTCTTGAAGCTCACGGCCACCTTTGACTGAGTGGATATTGCGCCGACCCTAAGCTTCCAAGAGGGCGCCGGCCCTAATACTCCAAGGTGGGCGCCGGCCCTAAGGGAAGAGAGGGGAAGGAGAGAAGAGAATAGAAGAGAGAGAGGGAGAGGTTAGCTCTATTTCAATTAGGAATTAAAGGCTTCCCTTTGGTTCCTTATATAGTTGCTTCTCCCTTGCCAAGTCTCTTCTTAACGGAATTAACGGAATTAGTTATCATAAGAAATTTATCCTATAAATTCTCTTATGAATTATTCCGTTTAAACCAAGTTTTATTATAACTAACTTTATAATAAAACTAATTAGTTATCATAAGAAATTTATCCTATAAATTCTCTTATGAATTATTCCGTTTAAACCAAGTTTTATTATAAATTAATCTCTCCTTTTATTATGTAATAAATTTTATAAGAAATTTATAAACTTTCTTATTATGGAAAAATCAATTCATAATTGATTTTATAAAATTAAAATAAACCATTCTATGGATCATTTTAATTTCCATAAAAAGAATAAATTTCTATAAATTTATTTATATAAATTTCTTTACACAAATTTATTTATCCATAATTTATAAAACAAATCGCGCTAGATCTATTTTATTTATTAAACCAAAATTAATTGGTTTTTCTCCCTTTAGGTGGCCGGCCAACCAAGGAGGGTTGGCACCCTCATTGGCCGGCCCAAACCGAGCCGAACCAACGCGAATTAAACTCATTTTATTCGCCCAAAAAGCCTTCAAAAGACTTAGCCATTTTTAGCTTCCATTGCGCCTCTGATTAACTAAGATTCGACTTATTTCTCTTGATCGGAAAATCTAATTTTCAACTCGTTTTAAATCCCTCGGATTACTCGTAGTGCGTGTGACTAAATAGGCTTTCGATTTATGTTGGCCGTCTATAATCAGCTAATTATAGAACGATCATGAGTGGCACCTAGTAGTACATCATGATCCCCAATTAATCGAAAGATCAACGGTTTGACCTCAGAAGAAATTATTCTGAAACCCTTCAGCAGCTCTAATGAATCGTGCCCCATTCCCTTCACCATCTTATACCCACTTGGTTCAGGATACGGTCTATTTGTGTCAATCCCCACTAGGCTGACTACGTCACACCTAGCCCAAGTAGTGTCTTTTTCGTCCTTTGGATTTCTAATTACTCTCATGTATTTAAGAGACTCGCACTCTAAACATGATATACTCTGGCCAGAGGTTTTGAGTAACAATCCGACGATAGGCCTGGGTATACATCTCCTCTCAAGGAGTGGTGAATCCTTTGTAGGCTGTTCAAACATCTTCGGGCACTTCGGCTTATACCCAATCATCCTGGGTCCACACCTCCTTGGAGATGCTTGCTTAAGATGTTAAAGTATAAGTCTCCATGACCAAGATGACTTGAACACCGCAAGTCAAAGGAACATCGCACTTAAGCTGCAGTAAGAACTTCATTGACATTTCTATATATAGATTCCATATGAAGTCTTACAGCTAGTCACTCCAATGAACTAGTTCCCTTAACTAGCATCCATGATTATCTCCGGACATCCCAATGTCACCAGCCAGTGAGAATCAGCTGATTAGAGAATAACCCATGCTAGTCTCAACAGAATTGGTAGTGTCCGTATTTATCAATTCATCGACTAGGGATATTTTCAATACTTCACATTTGCACATTTAGAGATAATCACTAGTTGTGATCCCATCACAAATTCTCTTATGCTGTGAGTTGTATTGCGGACATTCAGTAGATGAGTTTAAGATCCCAATCAAATACACAAGCATGTATACTCAAATAGTGAATTATCATTTATTAAAATAAATGTTTTACAATCATAAGGTGATTGCCTTAGGACACTTCTCTCATATCACTAACACAATACATATATCAAAACACAAGGATAAACCTAACTTAAACCCTTTGCCCAAACATCAAAACACATGGTCACTCCGGACCATAGATTGCCCCAACAATCTCCCCCTTTTTGATGTTTGGCAATACGTTTAAGTTAAGGAAAACAAATAGCAATAAATAGCAACAATAATGTTAAACAACCATTTGGACTTACGTTGCCAAGACTCCACCTTGGACTTACACCACCAATGTATATGCAATGCAAATAATCATGGATCCTATCCCATGGCATCCCACACCTAACCCTCCCAAAAGTTACGACTTTTACCAAAGCGGGCTTTTTAAAACCTATCCCAAGGCTTCCCCTACATTGGACTTACAAAGGCATTTTAAGAACCTCTCCAAGGTTCCCCTTACACCAAGAATGGAGCAACAATGCTCCCCCATTACCTAAGCTACCCCTAGATTTAGGATTTCTTGCAAAGGTGTGTTTGGTTTCCCAAATTAAACGCAACACTTCTCCCCCTTTGCCTAACATCAAAAAGACTCTAACAATTTCCCCCTTATTGGATCTTTTAACCCTTAATGATCATAAATACAGTGTACTAGACCCCCATACACTTGTTTTACATCATTTGGACACTTTCCACCTGCTGAAACCCAATTCATCCCAGATCAGTCGACTGGCACGCTGAAAACCCCAATTTTAACTTTCTGAATCCATATTCAGAAATGCGCCAGAAATTCTACAAATCTCTAAAAATTTTTAAATTTTATGGAGAAGTTTGTGGTACCCATACCTACTTGGGAAAAATACACCCAAAAATGTATCTATTAACATTCCCATGTTTGACACAAAACCCAAAACTAGCTAAAATGTTCAATTGAACCTTGACCTAAAGTCCTAGTTTTGGTCTCCTCTTGATGTTACTTCCCATACTAGACTACAATGCATCCCTAGCATTGATTTACATGCTATTTACACATCAAAAATCTATTTTCATGTAATATGACCCCAATGTCATATTTCTATGCATGAAACTCAAAACCATCGTGCCAAACCCCAAGAATTGAGATTCAAGTCCGTCTCCAACTCTTTTGACACACTCCATGGTCCATCTAGACCTCTAGGAGAACACCTCCCGAGAACCATTCACTATATATTCCAAAGGCTCCAAGAGCTCCTTCTTGAGCTCTTAGCCATAGCCACCTCCCTAGGTGACTTAACAAACACTAGACCACACCAGTGTACCTCTGGTGACTCTTGGCCTACAAACTTAACTTTCTTAACCTTAGACACCTTGTCCTTGGTTAAGTACTTCCTTTTGCTTTCAAATGACACCCCCTTATCATTTTTGGACTTTCCCTCCTTGCCATAATCATATGCTACCCTAGCATATTTCTTTTTCTTGGCATTGAAGACCTTAGATTAGTATCCTTGACCCGATCTATTATGGTTGGGTTTTAGGCCACCCAACACCATATCTAAACCCTTAGATCTAACCGTGAATCTTTCTAGGGTTTTCTCTAGCCTATCAAGTCTTTCCCTTAATGCTTGATTTTCCCTTTCTAGGCTTCTAACCCTAGAATCCACATGTCCACTATGGGCATTCCTAGACCTACCCTCCTTCCTAGGCATATGTCTTCCCTTCTTGAGATTAATGCCATGATCCTTAGATACAAAGGTCTTGGGTTTGTCATGATGCATGGTTTTTCTAGGTTTTTGGTCTATAATACTAACCATACTCCTATCATGATATTTAAATCCTAAGTTATGCATGGATAAATAATTGACACTATTTTTAGCATGCATGAAGGAACTTAAGTTTGAATTGCATTTCAATTTAAAGTTAGCGATTGTTGGATCGGAGAAAACTATAGAGGGGGGTGAATATCGTTATAAAATTTTCGGACTAAGAAAGAGCAAATACGCAACGGAAAATAAAGTAACGAAAAGCAAGACAATAGACACGCGGGATTTATTTACTTGGTTCCCGACCCCCCCAGGGTCAGTACGTCCAAGGCCTATGTATTCGGCGTGAGTCCACTATTGTTCTCCTTTCCAGAATTTCCGGAGGTGGAGAAAACCCGTCTTACAGTTGATATACAAGCAAAAAGATATGAATTGAAATGCAACTAGAATTAAAACAAACCAAACAGAAATAGATGATCTGACCAATCCGGAACTCCGAAGCGTCGCGCACTTCCTCCTGGAGCTTCTTTGGTCACAGAGCTTCGTCTGATCACTTTTGCTTCACACGGAATGGCTTAGAATGAATGCAGAAGTTGTGTTTGAAGCTGAGGGGTTGAAGCCCCTTTTATAGGCTTCATACGGGCGCTTGTGTTGATGAGGGTGCCTACACGTGGCATCTCTTGCATGATCCTTTATCTGCAGGCCCAGTCAGCGCTTATCCATCTCCACTTGGGCGCCTGAGCTGATGGGGGCGTCCGTATGCTCCCGGGCGCCTGAATGGAAGCCTGTTCTGCCTTCCTTCGCTGAACAAACTTTTGCCTCTTTGAGTTGAGCGCCCCTATTGATGGGGGCGCCTGGATGCTTGGGGCGCCCCCATTGATGGGGGCGCCTGGACTCATGCTTCCAGCCGCGTTGTTTGCCCGCTTTGTCTTCCATTCTTGGTACCTGCAAGATACAAAAACACAAAGCAAGTATGCACATAATTTTAACCTTGAGGACTTGGTTCTGACTTCATATTTCCATGAAACCCTAGCTTGAACCGACTCAAGTTCCCACCCCCGAGAACGCGTCTTTCACCTACTCCTTTCAGGAGACGGTTGCCACCCCATCCTTCGGGTGGACTTTTGCTTAGCCTCTGATACTCTCGGATCTCGAGACGTCCGAACCCCGACCTGTCTCTACTTCTGCCCTTAGTCATTGCTCAGCTATGTTGTTCAATCCCTCGGACCAAGACTTCGTGCCCAAACCCTAGGTCTGGGACTTAGGTGCCCAACCCTCGGCCAGGTCTTCGTGCCCAATTCCTCAAACCAGGTCTTTGGTGCCCAACTCTCGGCCAGGTCTTAGTGCCCAATTCCTTGAACCAGGTCTTCATGCCTAACTTCCGGTTAGGACTTAGTTGCGCAGCCTGCAGCCAGAACTTAATGCCCAATCCATGATCAAGATATAGTGCCCAATTCTTTGAACCAGGACTTATTGCCTTGGTTTACAAGGACTTTGGTTCATTTTGTTACTCCTCTCTTAACTCCCCCTTCCCTTGTTCAATATATCACTGACTTAAGTATATTGTCAATCATTAAAACACTTAGAGGAGGACATCACTGATGCAACTTGCACCAACAGGGATTACCTCCCTTACCCTTGTAGCTCCCCCTTGATGTAATTTCCTCTTCTTTTATTCTTTTTCCCATATTCTCAAATGCTCCATTTTCTTAAGCTTTCCACTCCTTGGGCATTTCGTGTGGTAGTGTCCTAGCTCACCACACGTGAAGCATCTAATTTTCTTCATTTTCTTTTGGATTTCCTCAGTCCTACAACCCATGTTAGATTTAGAAGAAATTGAAATGGCTTTAGGGTTTACCTCCTTTTTCTTACCCTTTGGACACTAGTCCTTGTAGTGTCCCTTTTCATTGCACCCAAAGCAAATGATGTTGTCTTTGGTCCTTGCTTTGGCGGAGGTAGGAGCCTCTTCTTGCTCCGGTATTGATGGGGATCTCTCCTCCCCCTCAATTCTTGACATGGATACTTCTTCTTCTCCCCTTGATGAAGTGGATGATCTTTCACTTAATTATGACACTTTACTTGATGAGATTGACAATTCTTTTTCTTTTTTCCTTTTTATGGACTATTAAGCCTATCTCCTTTGGCTCTTCCATCATTTGAGCTCGGGTAGGGTTTTCATGATATTCTCCCATCTTGTTCCATAACTTATATTGATTTTCATACTCACCTATACCACTTAAAACATTATTAGGCAAAATGTTAATTAATATACTAATTACCTTCTCATTTGCCTTAGATTGGACTTGTTCCTCCTTGGTCTAATATCTAGGTCGAAGTTTCTTCCCGTGCTTATCCTTTGGAACTTCGAAGGGTTCTTCTATTACCATCAAACATTCCCACTCCATTCCAAGACAAGTCTTCATTCTTATCCTCCAATAGTCGAAGTATTCATGATCATATGGAGGTGGAGTGTTAATATCATCCCCCAACATGTCTTCCATCATTCTTCTCCTTTAGCTTGTGCTCCTTTGACGGTTATTCCAACAAGAGCGGACCTTCGCTCTGATACAACATGTTAGATCGTTGTCGCGTTGCTATAGGGGGGTGAATAGCAATTTTCGATTTCTTCTACCTAGACATTAGCAAGCGCAAGCGGAATAAACAAATATAAACAAAACAATGCTAACACGTTATCGTTTACGTGGTTCGGAGAAGACGCTCCTACTCCACAGCTATCCGTAAGGTGGATGATCCCTTGATCCTTCGGCGGATCACTCCTCGGATGCCCTCCGGCTAGCTCGTGTAGCTCCTTGTGGGTGGAGAAACCTCGCCACAATCCCAAGCACACCCCTGAGTACAAAGACTACTATTTGGCTCTTAACCAAAGCCAAATTCGTCAAAGGTTCCCAGCCAAAACTGAGCCTATTTAA
>JAGFNQ010001572.1:0-97752 GCA_024364735.1 Boesenbergia rotunda
TTCGAATTTAACAAAAAGTAAATTGAATTTGAATTTCAAAAATTGGCTTCCAGGTCTTGGCGAGGCACTAGGCCTTCTTTGGCCGTAGCTTATGGGATCATCCACCCTTTCCTAGACAAAGCCTTTTAGTGAAATTTCATCTTCAAAATTACTTTTGGTAAATTCTGGTCTAACTAGTTTGGGTCTTGGATCGGTAGCTTCGGCTAGTTTCACCAGTCTAAAGAGACTAAGTAGACTTGATCTTATTAGAATTGGTTTCCCTAACGTACTATCATCTCACCGCCACCCAATACTATGTTGTCAAATTTCAGTTAAGTTGGTTTAGTCCTTAAACTAACCAGTCCTAATTCTAAGCAACATAAAATAAAATAAAATAACATGCAACACACAATTAAAGCAAACAAAAACTGATCTAAGTTACATCATAATCGAAATAAAACTTTGGTTTTTCAAAATTAGCATGGTTATGAATTAAGTTTTCTAATGTACTAACCTTAACTAATTTATACAAATTAATCATGTTATTTGAGATAGATATTAAATTTTCAAATATTGAAAACTTACCTTCCCCGATCGTTTTTCCAGTGCTCTTGTAATGGTCACGAGCTAATTGGACCGGTTTGGGTTGGTCTCCTTCTTTGTCGTCAAATTCTGAGTCTGAGTTTGACTCGGGTACAGGTTGAATCTTCTTCTCTGGTGGTTCTCTTGGAGCTTTCCCTGCACTAGAGATTATACATTTCTCGACCATTATAGTATCTGTTGGATTATCTAATCGTGATTCAAAAAAGGATTCGAAATTGGTTACCATTTTTGTCTCAGTCAATTCGTCTTCTGACTCTGGCTCGATCTCGCAGTCAGGTGCTAACTCAATTTCGGAGCTCTCTTTGTGTAGATTGGTTAGTTTCTCCCAAATTTCTCTGGCACATCTGAATGGTCCTACTAGTTCAAGTTGCTCCTTGGTTAGGCCACATTGTAGGATCGAAGTTGCCCTTGCATCGGTCTCGATTTGGTTGAGGGTTTGTTCATCCAGTTTGTCCCATTCGATGGATAACTCATCTTCTACGGGAAGAGAGAATCCTGTTTGGATTATTGTCCATAGATCTTGATGGGCCTTTAGGTGGGATTCCATTAGACCCTTCCAGGTTCTGAAGTTTCCGCCAGAGAATAGAGGCGGACGAACACTGTTCCATTCTTGATTCTCCATTAATGATAGATCTTGCACACAAAAAGAAAAAATAGAAATGTACCAAGACTTGGTCTTGGATTAGTAGTGCGGGAGAAGGGAAAAAAATAGCCAAAAACAAATTGCATGAATTTCGAGACAGAATAATAATAAAATAATGAAAATAATTTATGACAAGATTTTGAGAATGATGATTTTCTCAATTCTGATTAATAATAAAAAATAAGAATTTAATATTTAAAAAAAATTTTGCTCGAATTAAAGTAGCACGATTTTCGAGAAAAAATAATATTAAAATAATAATAAAAAAATTTATGACAAATTTTTAGAAATTGTTTGTTTTATCAATTCAGACTTATGGTGAAAATATGAAAATTCAAAATTGAAAAAGGCGTAAGGATATTTTAAATCCACCTATAGATATTTTTTATTTTAAAATAAAAGGCGAAAAGATCTAGTGGTATTGAATAACTAGAAAGAAAAGAAATAATATTAAAAATTTTGTAAATCCGAAAAACTTTCAAACTGGTGGTTGCACCAAGTTTGAACTACCCCGCTCTGATACCACTTATTGGATCGAGGAGCCCGATAGAGGGGGGCTGAATATCGGAAAACTTTCGGATTTGAAAAAGAGTAGGTACGCAGCGGAATTTAAAAAGAATAAGACAGAGACACAGTCGATTTACTTGGTTCGGAGCCTGTGTCGACTCCTACTCCAAGGCCCACGGTCGTTGACCGTTTACTTTGGGCAATTCTATATAGGCGCAAATAGATTTACACAATTTAATTACAAAGTTAAGTACAGTAAATAAAAGGAATGCTCCTTTTTACTGACGTTCGGAGTAGATCAGCTTCTTCGGAGCAGTGGGACGTCGTCGGCTTGAGTTGGAGAGTTTCTGGAGCAAGGCGTGAGCACAAAAGAGCGTGGAAGCGTTGGATTCAAAGTTGATATGAAGCTTGGGGTCGAGGGGTGCTATTTATAGCACCTAGGGCGCCCTGGACGTCGGGGGCGCCCTGCCACGTGTCAGCCGATCCGTGCTTCGCTCGGTCAAGCGTTATCCCACCGGAATAGGGATGAGGTTTGACCTCTGGGGCGCCCTGGTCGCTGAGGGCGCCTTGGTTGACCCGGTCTTCTCGGCTGGATAGAGTTGATCGCATTTGCTGGCTTAGGCGCGAAGCGCTTGGCTCCTGAGGGCGCCTTCGGCGCTGAGGGCGCCTTCGGCGCTGAGGGCGCCCTGGCTGACGAGGGCGCCTTCGCTGCTGAGGGCGCCTTGCCCAGTAAGCAGCCGAAGCCCATTTTGCTTCGCTTGGTTCTGGTTCACCTTGAGGGCGCCCTGGACACTCAGGGCGCCTTACTCAGCTGTTGCCTCACTCCTTTGAGGCTCTCTGAGTTGCAGACACACGTTCCTTCGGTCCTGCATCAAGGGTTAGTCCAAAAACACAATAAAACAATTAATTATTATTTTATACAGCCTTAGCTGTCTTGGTTCTGACATTGGTCTCCAAAATGGAGCCCTAGGTCGAACCGACGCCTACTGTTCCCTCGACGGGGAACGCGTCCTCACCTACTCCACTCGGGAGAGTTTACCTTATGCCAACCACTCCTTTGGTTGGACTTTTGCCTGATGGTCCTTTGTCAGGTCTTGTGAACTGGCAGTCCTTCGCCAGTTGCCTAGCAGTCCTTCGCTAGGGCTTTTGGTGCTGGCAGTCCTTCGCCAGTGCCTAGCAGTCCTTCGCTAGGGCTTGATGCTGGAAGTCCTTCGCCAGTGCCTAGCAGTCCTTCGCTAGGGAGTTGTATCCTGGCAGTCCTTCGCCAGTGCCTAGCAGTCCTTCGCTAGGGCTTTGTATCCTGGCAGTCCTTCGCCAGTGCCTAGCAGTCCTTCGCTAGGACTTTGTATCCTGCACACTTAATGAGCATATTAGATAACAAATAACACTTAACTTTGAATCCTTTGCCAATATCAAAACAAGGTTCGATATGGTGCTTCCTGCACCAACACGCTCTGCCTGTCCATCCGTCTGCGGATGAAAAGTTGTACTGAATCGAAGCTCAGTACCCATGGTCTGCTGCAAACTCTGCCAAAACTGCAAAGTGAAACGCGGGTCTCTATCTGATATGATGCTCAGAGGAACACCATGTAGTCTAATAACCTCACGGCAGTACAACTCTGTCAGCTTGTCCAGTGAATCTGTCCTCTGAATCCCCAAGAAATGAGCGAATTTGGTTAATCGATCAACGATCACCCGAATCATGTCGTGTCTTCTACAAGACCTCGTTAATCCCACAACAAAATCTATAGTAATATGCTTCCATTTTCACTCAGGAATAGGGATCTTCTGAAGTAATCCAGTAGGTCTTTGATGCTCGGACTTCACCTGCTGACACACCAGACATCTAGCAACAAAATCCGCGATGTCTTTCTTCATACCGTTCCACCAGTAGGAACGTCTCAAATCTTGGTACATACGGGTTCCGCCTGGATGTATAGCAAACCGAGATCAATGAGCCTCATGAAGCAACTCATCCATGACCGGATGTGACTTAGGTACTCACAATCTCCCTCGGAAATATAAAATACCCTCGTCCTCTCGTGTAAAGTCAGTCTGCTGCTGTGAGGCTATCCGGCTGCCTAGGAACTATAGATGCTGATCACTAGCCTGAGCCTCTCTAATCCTCGTCCTGATTGAAGACTGAGCAACCATAGTCACCAACAACCCTTTCTCTGTTTGACCCCGCTCCTTTAGTCCCAACTCTGAGAAGCTCTGAACTAAGTCTGTGACCATATCCCGGTGACAAGCCAGAACACTCCGGGATTTTCTGCTCAGTGCATCAGCAACCACATTAGCTTTCCTTAGATGGTAGCTAATAGTACAGTCATAATCCTTTAGGAATTACATCCATCTCCTTTGACGAAGATTCAACTCCTTCTAAGTGAATAAATACTTGAGGCTCTTGTGATCTGTGAATATTTCAAACATGACGCCGTAGAGATGATGTCTCCATATCTTCAGGGCAAAAATAATAGCTGCAAGCTCTAAGTCATGAACTGGATAGTTCCTCTCATGCTCCTTCAGCTGACGAGAAGCATAAGAGACTACCTGTCCATGCTGCATCAAAACTGCACCCAAACCCTGATGTGAGGCGTCAATGTAGAGTATGAAATCGTCCTCGCCTGATGGTAACACCAAAACAGGCACAGACACCAATCGCCGCTTGAGCTCCTGAAAATTGGTCTCGCAAGCATCTGTCCAAACATATTTCACGCCTTTTCTAGTCAGATGTGTCAACGGTGAAGTGATGCTGGAAAACCCCTCAACAAATCGCCGATAATAACCAGTAAATATGAGAAAACTACGCACCTCCTGAACTGACTTCGGCTGCTCCCAACTGGTGACAGTCTCGATCTTCTAGGGATCTACGGAGATTCCTCTACTAGAAACAACGTGTCTGAGAAAACCCACAGAAGACAACCAGAAAGCACACTTGCTGAACTTCGCATACAACTACTCCCGCCGGAGCGTCTCCAGAATGATGCGAAGATGGCGCGTATATTCCTCCTCGGAACGGGAGTAAATCAGGATGTCGTCGATGAAAATAATAATGAACTGATCCAAATACTCCATAAAATCCTGATTCATCCAATCCATAAATACTGCAGGAGCATTGGTAAGCCCAAATGAAATTACCAAAAACTCGTAATGTTCGTACTGGGTCCGAAAAGCTGTCTTCTGGATATCTAATTCTCTGATCCTCAATTGGTGATATCCTGACCATAAATCAATCTTAGAATACACTGAGGTATCCTTTAGCTGATCAAACAAGTCTTCAATACGAGGCAAGGGATATTTGTTCTTGATGGTCACTGCATTCAACTGCCTATAATCTATGCATAACCTCATAGAACCATCCTTCTTCTTGAAAAACAGAACTGGCGAACCCCATGGGGATACGCTAGGACGGATGAATCCCCTGTCAAACAATTCTTGAAGCTGGACCTTTAGCTCGTCCAACTCCTTAGGCGCCATACGATACGGAGCCTTTGATGTCGGCGCAGTCCCAAGAATCAACTCAATCATAAACTCGACTTGCCTTCTAGGAGGCAAACCAGGAAGCTCCTCTAGAAATACGTCCGGAAATTCTCAGACCACTGGAGCATCCGAGAGCTAAGGGCTACTGCTATCATCAGTGCTGATCAATGACAATAGAAACCCCTGACATCCGTGCGATATAAGCTTCTGGGCCTGAAGTGCAGAGATAATAGAAATCCCATCATCTCTGGTGCCAATGAATTCCCACGAGGGTTGGTTCGGAGGCCGAAATGTGACCACCCTCGCTTGACAATCAACTGTAGCATGATAAGCCGCCAACGAGTCCATGCCTAGAATAAAATCAAGCTCTACCATCTCGATAACTGACAGATACACAGTGAGGGTATAATCGCCGAAGTCTAATGGACATGCCTTGACTTCCTAAGTGATATTCAATACCTCACCGGATGGCAGAGGCACTGATAGACATTGTGATCTAAGGGTAGGCAACCTACTAATCTTTCCCATAAACAACCATGATATAAAAGAACTAGAACTAGCGTTATCAACTAGCAATTCAGCAGGAAATGCATAAACTGAAATCATATCACGGAAGACCGATCCATCGGCCCGCTGTGCCTCCTCTCTGGTGACTACATAAACTCGGCCTATCTCTGGAGTTGGAGATGGCAACTCTAAAACCGATTGCGGCTGAGAAGATGAAGGTCCAGCAGTCTTCTGGGTTTGATATCCAGAAGGCCCAACCGACTGCTGAGACTGATAACCCGAAGCTCCAGCCAACTGCTGATGCTGATATACTACAGGCTGGTATGTTGGGCATTGCTGCTGATAGTACGACCCTGTCCCAGAATACTGAGATGTCGCTGGTGAGGGGTAGTCATGCCCATGCATACAATATATTTGAACTGGTGAAGGAACTGCCTGCTGACGTCCTGTTTGCTGGTGTCAAGAGGACGTCTGAGTCTGACGGCCGCCTCGTTGAGGCCTCTGCTGTCATGATCGGCCACCCTGGGGAGTAACTGCTACCGACATATGCTGAGCCTTCAAGGGACAACCTTGACTCTCATGTCCCGAAAGTTTACAATAATAACAAATGGGGTACTCTAAGGGACAATCTGGTATGCTGTGGCCCTAGATCCACACTAAAAACAATAAGCCCCACCAGTAGTAGACCTCCGGTCTGCTGAGAACCCTGCGACAATCTTGCTAAAAACATCCAGACTTCTGTGGTCGAGACTGAGGCTCAGAAGTCTCCTGCGTACTCTGACTCGTACTACTACGCTTCTGTCCAACAGTCTGCTATTTCTGTGTTGCTGCGGAACCCTGAGTTGTCTGCTTTCCTTTCTTCTTATCACCATGCAACTGATGCTGGATCATCTCGATGTGTAGAGCCTGATCCAGAGCCTCACGATAAGAAGTAGGAGTCCATCCAGACATACGTAACTGAATATATCCAGCTAGGCCCAGCATGAACTGTGTCGTCCACTCATCCTCTGTATCCACCAGTTGAGGACAAAACTCCACTAGGTGATTGAATTCCCCTCATACTCGATAACTGAGCGGTCTCCCTGATGAAGAGCAAGAAACTTCTGTCGTCGGGCTGTACGAAATACGGCAGGATAATATTTGCCCTCAAAAGCTTCGCGAAAAGAAACCCAAGAAATTGGCTATCCACCAATAATATTCTTCTGCATATTCCACCAAGTGACGGCTTGATCTCGAAAGTGATATGTAGCCAACTCCACCTTCTCTATGTCTGTGAGGGTCATATAACTAAAGGTGCCCTCCAATGTCTCCAACCAGGCACGAGTAGCATACGGATCTAGTTCCCCATGGAACAGTGTGAATTGACCCTTCACAGACGCTGCCAACAACGGAATCCGAGCTCTGTCCAGAAGCCAACCCGCTTGTGCAGGGGGTACCACTGATGGCACTCCAGGAACTGCCATTGGTGGCACTGATGGACCTGCATCTGATGGTACGACTGGAACTACTGTCGGATGTGGAGGAGGTACTCTCAGTGGTGGAGGTCTCAGCTCACCCAAAGGGTCCCGGTGAGCTGATCCCCGACTAGTCGCCTCCACTCTGGTGGGCCTCTCAACCACCTGACCCGTGTCTCCTTCGGCCTCTTCTGGCCTCCCTCGTGATTGTCGTCCATGACCATGAGCACGGGGTGGAGACAACTCAATACGATGAGGCATACATGTTAACAACACGAACATACATTATTTAGATATAAATTTATCCAAATTTAAAACCAACTTACTTCTTGTTTGCCGGGAGAGATCTCGTCGCCGCCAAATCCCAAAACACAACCATACCGAACCATGTCAAGAAAAAGATTCCGTAAAAATACAACCAAATCTGTAAAATACAGATAGACCTCGAAAAACAACATCGTAAACCCACATACACCAAAACATCGCAAAACCTGACTCTGATACCAAAAATTGTCATTCCCCAGAGGCACATGCTTACTCGAAAATCGGGCAGCATCTCCCCTGTACGACTGACAAGTTAGGACATATACTACATCATCTCATCCATATATCTTAGCCACAAGCGGCTAGCATCAAAAAAATAAAGAAAATAAACACAACCACGCAGTTTATAATAATTGGATGGTTCAACCATCATTAACATTAAAGTAAAAGCACAAACACGCAGTTAATAGCTTTTGACAAATTTAAATTAGCAGAGAGGCGAGTCCGAATACCCAAAAGATACAAACATAGTAAACCAACAAGACGATTCCGAATCAATAAATAAAATGCGAAACTCACAAAATGCAGAAAATAAAACAACTAAAACCAAATACCCAAAACAACTACACCGGGGGACTGGCAACTAGATCCTCTCCTGGCTCCAAGAAATACAACTACCTGCTATCTGAAAACAAAAAGAAGAAGCAGGGGTGGTGAGTCTGGGTGGACTCAGCGGGTATAAGAATAGACAATAGCATGGCATAACAAAAGATATAATAAGTAGAGAAACAATAAGGTACAGTCCATAAGGAATATAAGAGTACCTAAACCTATAAAACATCTGTAAAATAACATGGTATAAAATCGAATAACAACTAAGCATGTATAAAACAATGCGACAACCATAAAACCAACATATACATGCATGTCAACCAAATGTAGCAACCATAGCTCATATTAATGCAACAACCACAAGAAAATGCATAAATGCAATATATGCATATGATGCAATGACATGTGTCACCCCTGACGCCAGTCAAGCCGCCAACACATCACATCTGTATGACCGAGTGGGTAGGGTTATAACAACTGTACGCACTCCAACGAATACCACAGATATATATGGTTGAGTGGACAGGATATTGGGGAGCCAACTGCTCCAAACCCCGAAATAAAAGGGGGAGCTATCAACAACTCTAATATCCCTCTAAAACAATGGTGAGGGTGTCATTGCTTACTTACAACTGCAACATGTGTAGCATAACAGGACAGTTGCTCGCACTCTGGCAACTACGACAATAATAAGTGGTTGAGTGAACTGAGCAACTAAATGACTAACGACGGCTTAACCATATAGAAGCCCAACAGTCGTTAGTATGCAACATCCAGATATGGTGCATGCTACAAGATGCACGAAGAACCGAAAAATAACGATGCAACAAAATCCAACAAGTATCAACGATGTAATGACACAATCAACCAAGTATCAAAAACCAATGATTATGCATCTACAATACTAAGTAGATAATTCTAATGCCAAATAAACCTAATTGTGTTTAATGAACCTCTAAGTACTCGCGTACCAGCAGTACTTTACAGAACAGAAATCCAACGGGAGACTGTACGAATATGAAATTTTGAATACTCGAAGATCAACGAAGAAAGTATCAATGCCGATGTTAAAGTAACAAATGACAAGGAACAAGGAACAAGCAACCTATTTAGACATAAACAGTTATGCTTAAAGATTAAAGAACTATACGATTACAAAGGAGAAGTACCCGCCTTTATTTGTAGAACGTGTCCGAATTAACCTCTTCATGATCAACCGTGCGAGTCCAACTCAAGGTCCTGTATCAAGGACATAAATTTAGCTATTAATAAATTAATAAATTAGCTAAATAAAATACCAACATGATTAAGATTCACCCTAATTACAACATATATTTAAATAAATCCCAATGAGGCTAACATGACAACCAACTATACCAACCCAACAACTTAAATTTTCCCACTGTAACTTCCATTAATCACTCTTTAACCATGCATTCCATTAACTCAATTAGCTCTCGGAAATGAAATACAAACCAAGGATTTACTCAAAAGGAGCTCTACGGCAACCTTACCCAAATTACACTACCAACATCCCAAAACCATGAATCACATGCTCAAAGAAATAATAGCAAGACAAGCAGAACATATACATCACGTTGCAACGAAACTCACAGCCTTAAACTCCAACTCATCACTGTGAATTTCAATTCCAAAACATAGAGCTAATCACTTACAATACAAACCAACCTTGAGATCCAACCACAAAGCATCACCAAAATAAATCCTTCCATGCTAATTAACCTCCGTTCACCATAGCCCTTTCATCCAAACCAACTACTTACCAGATACGGTCGTCAATGATGGATCCCAGAGCAAAAGTCTCTGACCTTGGACTCGATCAGGGCTGAGGAAAATCCTGCGGCGTCCGAAGATGCTAGGGAGAAGCTGTTGTCATGCCGGAAGACAAAGGAAGGAGGAGACGTCGAGGAGTTTTTCGGCTGGGAGGCTGTGGTCGCGTGATAAGGCGCGATGTGTTGGGCATTGGCGCTAGCACCAGTTGCGAACCAAGGCGGAGGAGAGGAATAGGAAGAAGGCGCGGCGTCGGGGCGAAACCGCTCACGCACGAGGAAGGGTCGGCGTCGGGGAAAACCTAGGGCGTGCGTGCGGAAGAAGAGGGGGATTTTGGGGATTTATAATAATTTTGGCCTTTTGCAAAATGCCCCCCCCAAATTTAGATAATTCCAACTAGGCCCTTAATTTTCAAATTTTCAACTTAGCCCCCTAACTTTTCAGTATTTAACAACCCAACCCAAGTCTACTCACCTCGGGCATCTGCAGCACCGCGAGGTGGTAGGGTTTTATTTCTTGGTGGCCTTTCATAGCACCGAAACCAAGCCTACTCACCTTGGGCATCCGCAGCACCGCGAGGTGGTAGGGTTTTATTTCTTCGTCAGGCTTCCGCATCACCCAAACCAAGCCTACTCACCTAGGGCATCCGCAGTACCGCGAGGTAGTAGGGTTTTAGACAAATGTATTGACACTTTTACGATGAGACGTCTCATTTATTTCATGACTATCACTGCAAGGCAGCAAGAATATATAGACAAGTACATAGTATGTCTCACAAATCTTATTGAGTGTAGCAGGGTTGGAGATAGTTGGCTTGCCATGGCCTCTTCAGTTCTTTATCCCTGTCCCCCTCTAGGGGATTGACGAGATCGATTTGTAGGGCTTCATGTGACTTCGGGTTCTTACAGGACTCCGATCGGACTTCCCTGCTGTAGCATCGCCGAGACACCATCTGGTCTCCCTTGACTTCTGCCACTTGGTCGCCTATCGGGAATTTGATCTTCTGCTGGTAGACCGAGACCACCGCCTGGAATATAATGAGCACCAGGTGTCCCAAGATGGCATTGTAGGATGAGGGAGCATCCACGACCAAGAAGGGAGTCCTCCTAGTCCTCTCTAGAGTGTCACTACCCAACGACCGCGATAGGGTAATTTTCCCTATTGGATGTACTCAGTATCCGGTGAAGCCAAAGAGTGGAGTCAAAACTGGATGCAGTTCATCCTCGTCAATCTGCATCTGGTCTAGAGCTACCTTGTATAGGGTGTTAACGGAGCTACCTGTATCCATGAAGATACGCTTAACCTTGTAATTTGTAATGCGTGCAAGAATTACCAGAGCGTCTTAATGGGGAGCTTCTACGTCTTCCAAGTCCTCTGGGTCGAAGGAGATCGTAGAGCCAAGATGTTGGCTCCGACTCATCCTGATGGCGTAGTTCTCCAGCCGCAAGGTTTGAGCCTTTCTTGCCCTGTGGGAATCTCCTCCGGTGGCTCACCTTGAGATCACCCCCATGTGTCCAGAGGGCGGGCCACGTGCAGGGGCTTTGCCCTTCTTGTGGTCTCTTTCCAATGAGGGAGACCTATGAGGTGCGGCCCCCCAACTCCTCCCTCTCAAACGTGATCGAGATCGATGTCGGGTCTCGTTTTCTACCGACTGTCGTTGTTGGGGAGACAAGCTTCTCCGAGGAGACCTCCAGCGATACCCTATCTTCTTCCACTTCCTCTGGGGTTTGGTGTCTGCTTCTTCATTCACTTTTCTCTTTAATGCATGACACTCCTCGGTGGAGCGCATCGTACTGCTGTGGAATTCGTAGTACTTCATCAGCGGCTCTGGTTGCTCGGTGTCAACTGTCTCTACCAGCTTCCGCCTACCAACCCACTGGTCTTTCCCCAGGCGAAGATCTTTTCCTCATGTTGGAGTCAGAGGTTCCCTCCTTTCCGAGCATACAACGGTTTGAGTAGGGACCCCGAATGGTACCTTGCAACGGGTGTGTTGCACTTCTTCCACGTTGACGTGCTTGACAGAATGCCCCAGCAGATCATCGAAGTTGGTAAGTGGCTTCTTCACCAAAGATCGGAAGAAATCCCCTTCCGAGAGCCTTTGGGTGCAGGCACTGATAATGATCTCCGACATCGCAGTTGGCACATCTTGCGTCACTCGGTTGAACCGCTGGATGTAATCCTTGAGTGGTTCCTTTAGCTTTTGCTTTAGAGCAAATAAATTTAGTGTCGTCTTCTAATAGCGACGAATGCTGGTGAAATGATGGAGGAAGACAGTTCTAAACTTCATGAAGGAGTTGATTGTAACGCCCGCTTTTTTTTTTATCCTAAAGCGGCGTTACGTTAACCTACTTAGGGCATGTAGACATCATAATGCAGCGGAAACTTTTAAACTTACACCTACATGCATTTACTACCATTCTTAACATCATAACATGGGAACTTAGCATATTAACTTTATACTTAGCATCATATCATGTCATACTTAGCGTCATGTCATACTTAGCATCATGTCGTACTTAGCATCGTGTCATAGGTTCACATTCAAGCACATAATAGTAAAGGTAATGTTCTATCATAAGACGAGCAACCATATAGCTTCTTGGCCAAGTCACTATCACACACATGCTTTAATGCCCTCCTGCTGCTTCCTTACTGTCCCCTTGCGTGATCTGTGGTATAAGGAAAATAAGACTATAAGCACACAGGCTTAGTAAGACTCTTTCCTACTCACTAAAGCCATTCATCACTTAATCATGAGCACATGAAACATTAACATACTTAGTGCTTTACTTAGAACATAAGCCTTCATGATCACTTAGCATACATGCTCAAGGCATGAACATAAACTTAATCATATTCATATCATGGCATAAGCATAAACTTAAAAACATTCACGGCATGGCATAATACTTGGCATAGACATAAACATAATAAGCATAACCTCATAAACATTCTTAGCATGAACCTAAATAAATCATGGCATCCTAACTTAGCACAAACATAATTAATCATGGCATCATAAACTAGCATGAACATAAATAAAATCATGGCCTCCTAACCTAGCATGAACATAATTAAAGCATGACATCATAAACTAGCATAGACATAAATAAAATCATGGCATCCTAATCTAGCATGAACATAATTAAATCATGACATCATAAACTAGCATGAACATAAATAAAATCATGGCATTATAAACTAGCATGAACATAATTAAATCATGGCATCATAAACTAGCATGAACATAAATAAAATCATGGCATCCTAACCTAGCATAAACAATAAACATAATTAAATCATGGCATCATAAACTAGCATGAACATAAATAAAATCATGACATTATAAACTAGCATGAACATAAATAAAATCATGACATTATAAACTAGCATGAACATAATTAAATCATGGCATCATAATTAATATGAACATACTTTTCATTAACATACCTTACATAAACACACTTTTCATAAACATATTTTTCATAAACATATTTTTCATAAACATACTTTTCATTAACATAATGCATAACATGGATGGATGCATGGGCAAATGCATATATCATAAGGATGCTTAGTTTAAAATCATACTTTTCATAAGCGTACTTTTCATAAACATACTTTTCATAATATACTACATAACATGGATGGATGCATGGGCAATGCATATATCGTAAGAATGCTTAGTTTAAAATCATACTTTTCATTACTTAAACATAATCATAACCTTCATTGGGCCCTGGCTTGTACCACATTCATACATCATATGCGCGCATCCCTAAGTAAATACGAGATAGCTAATCTCGACCTACTTGGGTAAGGACAGCTTCATCGGTAGTCCCGAACCGTAAGGACAGCTTCATCGGTAGTCCCGAACCGTGGACAGCTTCATCGGTAGTCCAGAACCGTGGACCTTACTTAGTTCCGGTACAAGCCCATAAAATAAAATATAATGCTTTCACATGCTTCTTTATTCATAATCATTCATAGCATATTCATTCATTCATCATACTTAACATCATCATTATCCCTTGAAGGCATGAACTATAACTTCATTCATCATTTTCATTCTTAAACATGACATATGTACACATCATCCATAAAGCATGGCATACATACTAATTATTCATAGAACATGGCATACCTACATATCATTTATAAGACATGGCATACATACATATTATTCATAGAACATGGCATACCTACATATCATTTATAAGACATGACATACCTACATATTATTTTTAAGACATGGCCTACATACATATTATTCATAAAGCATGGTATACATACATATTATTCATAGAATATGTCATACATACATTTCCTTCATAAATTATGGCACATGTTTAAACATTTAGGGCCTAATCATATAATTCATGACATATCAACTAATGGTTTGATTAACATAAAAATTCTTCCATCTTACTTAAACATACCTCTTAGTAACCTATACACAAGTATCTTTGTAGGTTTATCCCAACCCTAGCCCTAGGTTATGTCCTTGGCCGAAAGTCCCAAAGAAACCCTAGGTTCAAAAAACTTCACATAACTTCCCAACAACATCTCATACATACATACTAGGCCCTAGGAACCATTTGATCCCCTTCCTAAGGCCAACCCTAATCCTTTATCCCTAGTCATGTTCTTGGCCGAAACTTCAAGGCCATGGGGGGCATGGAAAAATTCCATTAAAAATCCCCAAATCAATTGATAAACACCAACCATACCTTACCATAGGGCCATTGGGGCCCTTACTTGAAATAAGTCTTATCCTTCCACCCTATTAGGGTACTTGGCCGAAACCTATAGGGTTTCTAGGCTATGTGAACCATTCACATAAACCCCCTCCATCTCCCTGAAATCATGATAATACATCAAACACACACTTGGGGTTTTAGACCCAACCCTACCCATGGGTTATTGATGTTGGCGAAACCCTAGGGTGTCCTAGGGTACCCCAAAAATTCTCAAAAAATTATATTTAATCTCTAAACATCATGAGAGAACATTAAACAACATTATCAATATTTTTTAGCATCACCATGGACCCTAAAATGCTAGTGGCCGAAACCCCATGGGACTTGGGTGCTTGGTTTTGTTTCTTTCATCATCAAATCCCAAAAACCAACCAATAGATCATGCTAAAAACATAAGGAACTATTATACCACAGGTGAGGGAGTCTTACCTTGGGGTTTCTTGATTTTTCACCTTGATTATGTAGAATCAAAAGAACTCCTTAGACCCTAAGTCACCTCTAGCCCTTGTAACCTTGGGAAGCCTTTAGATCTTGGAGATGAGACCCCCTTGTGAAGTTTTTCCAAGGAAAATTCTCCTTAGGGTGTTCGGCTAGGATGAGGGAAGGAGGAGGAAGAAAATGCAAAGTGATGGAAGAAAGAAGTAACTCGCAAACCCCCCCCCCCCTCTTTATAACTCATCAAGGAGGCAAATGAAGAGTCTCTCCATGACCCTTCATCTTCTTCTAAGCCTTAACCAATATCCACTTCATTTTCTCATAACATTCTCTTGCTAGGTGAGTTGGTTAGTGCTACATGGTTGTCCAAGGGGTCCAAGGTTCAATCCTTGGTCCTGGGCACCTTATTTTTATTTTATTTTTCTTTTTATTTCCCTAAAATTCCGAAAATCCTTTAAAAATCCCCCCATAATTATATTAGTATTTCTCATTAAAATCCCTTTATTTTTATATTAATTTTCACCTAAAATCCACCAAAAATTATGGTACTAAAAAACTCATATAAGTCCCATTAGTGCCCTTTTTCCCAATTTAAATGAGACAATATGGATTTTCTAGGCCAAAGTTCGCATTAGTATTTCTAGGTTCCTCAGAAAATTATCTAGACATGTTTAATATTTTAAGGAAATATTAAGAGAATTTTTCGGGTCGTTACATTGATAGAACCCTGAGGCAGCCTCTGGAACCGTCACTGGATTGCTCCTGATAGGGTGTTTAAGAGCACTCGACACTTTATACCATCAGTATACTAGTGCAGGAGTGCCACATTCTTGAACATGTAGACATGATCTTCAGGATCTGTCTTTCCATCGTAGTCAGCGATCCCAGGCTTACGGAACTGCTTTGGCATGAGATCTTCTATAATCTACAATGATAAAGGGGTGGAGGGCGCCTTTGAGGAGGTCTTAGGCTCTTCCCCCCTCCCTGGTCCGCCCTCCCGTCTCAGCGGACTGGAGGCTACTGAGTTGACTTTCTCTACATCTCCTAGAGAATCCCGCCGGTGGGCTGGGACTGCTTCGGCGTGTCTCCCCGGTGGTGAAACAGATCTTTGTTGTTGGGGATCTCCTCTTGCATAGAAGCGACTCGCCGTGAGGCTGCCTGCTCGATTTGGTACTGTTCTAGCGCCCTTTTGACAGCGTTAGCCACCAAGCGATCTAATTCCTCTTTTGTCAGAACGATGGATTGTCCCGCCGACTCTGACATCGGTGCTCCTTCTAGTGCTTTAATAGTTTCCCACAGACGGTGCCAAACTTGTTCCGAAAGGAATCGACGTTGACGGCCAGTCACCAGGGTTCAGCCCGCGGGGATGATGATGAGAGAGGAAGAGCTTCCACCTTGCGAGATCAACACAAGCGTTAAGGGGAACACGCCGGAGGTTGTTCAACGGAGCCCACTCCGATGCTCAAGTCAGTGTCTGAGTCTCTTAAATGAAAGAAAATAAGGACAAAAGTATGAGTCAGAATGTGCGTAACCCCCTTACTTGGGGGATTGGAGTGTCTTTTATACCTGAGGTGGCAGTCCCACGTGTCCCACATTCTTCTCCACGTCCCCTTAATTGTCAGTTACTGGATAATCTCTGTAACAGTCCTCGCAGTCGATAAATCTAGGTCATTGCGATAATTAAGGCTTTAATGGTCACATATTATGGGCCATGATCATCTTGTAATAATTGGTGATGATTATCCATAGATCTGAAGAAAGGGGGCAGTTACTTGAGGTCGAGTGCTCCTTGGACTCCACTACCCCGAGGTGATCTCGGGGTCCATTAGCCCGGGAGAGGTCCCGGACGTTTGCCTTCCCAAAGTGATCTCGGGGACCTAATCTACCGAGATGATATCCGGCATGTGTCCTCCTGGAACGATCTCAGGAGTATGTCTACCCGAGGTGGTATCGGGAATCTACCTTTCCGAGAGGGCCTCGAGAGTTAAGGAAAGAGTCGTCCAGACTTGGTATATCTCGCCACATAACTTCTTCAGTCCACGTGTCAATCACGGGGTGCTCAGCCCCATCAGTAATAATAATTATCTAATGAAAGCAACAAAAGTACTACAATAAGATTGCGTGAAAAAAAAAACAAATACACTTAAATATCTCTATTAAAGGATTAAAGGATGAGTAAAACAATTTTCCTTAGTATTTTTAGTGCTAAAAAGATCAAAGACATACACTATTTTGAAACAAAGAGATAAATAATGTAATTCTCATAAAATTGTGAAAGGTTTGTGGATCATTGTGAGAGAAAGTTATTCTCTTCCAAAATGCCTATATTTTGCTATTGGCCAATTGAAAAAAAATACTGATCAAGAACTAATGAATGCTTCTTTGTCTCTCCCACATGAGCTATCATTTTACTTATGAACAAATTGTCCCCCACCCCAGAGCATCTTCTCTTTTGTGTTAGCAATCCATTATTCCATGATTGCATCGAACTCCAATGAACTGACTAAAATAACTAAATAAAAAATTTATAGACCATAAATTAGTGTTTGCCTTCTTCTCCACATATGAATTCTTGTTTCATTCACGAAAATAAAACAACCTTTTATAGCGAACCACATTCTACAATCCAATCACCTCACAGAAGACTCTTCAACCCATCTATTATTCCAACGTGAATGTCGTAGCATCCTATATTGACAATGACTATTATTTGTTGTCTTGAACATGAACTTCTAAACCCTAAACCCCATTCATGCTACCTCCTATCACTAGAAAAATATCTAGATTTAGCGACCGAATATTCGGTGGCTAATTGGTCGCTAAATTCATTTAGCAACCGATTAGTGATAGAAAAAATGTCGTTGAATTTTCTGTCGCAATTTGATTTAGTGACTAAACTTTTAGTCGCTAGAATCATGACCAAATTAAAATTTGATTGCTAAATTAGCAACTAAAAATTACTTTTCAAATGCTATATTTGCCACCGAAATGATTTTTCGATTGCAAATTTATAAATTAAAGTTTTTACATATATATATATATTTTCACAATGTCCTCATCATGAAAAATTGTATTTCTACATTTATAATAATTACACGGATAATATAATTTGTCTTCATCCAAATATTCTGAATGACGCTTAGTAAAGTTCATAAACTCTTCAACTCTAACAAAAAAAAATCATCAATAATAAACTCATATTATAACCTAATGTACCTCCAAGTTTTATTTATATACATTGAAATATAAAAAAATAAATTTGCAAAATTAATAAACGTGTAAAGCTAAACATACCTATAGTTATAACATAAACGTAATTACATCATTAAACATTATACTATCAATAGCACTAAACTTTAAATGAAATGATGTATACCTGAAATACAGTACCAATGAAAAAAAACAAGATAGGAGAGGACTAGAAATAAGTGCTCAAAAAATGCAGTATACCTAAAAATAACAAAAAACAAACAAAAATTAGCATCAATCACATTACATATTACGGCAATTTACCAAAAGATGTACCCAAGAATAGGTATTTACCAAACAGCGTACCATGGTTTCATTTTCATCAAAAGGCGCACTTAATAATAGTGAACTTCCTCTTATACCCCTCCTGTCATCTACTGTCTTTCTCCTTCTATCTCTCTCAGTAACAAATTTCGAGACGCCTGTAGATACTTTTTCAGACTTTTATTTTAAAATAATATAATATGAAATCGGTGCTGAAAACGTTGTAAGGTAAACATCAAAAAAATATTTCAGTTAACAAATATCTCATCCAACGTGATTTAAAAATATAAATAAATAATTTTTATATTTGATTAATAGAAATTAATATATTAAATAATATTTAATATATATATTAATATATATAAAAATATTAATAAATATATTAATATCTCAACCCACGATGTTTATTAATAAATATATTAATAAATATATTAATAAATATATATATAAATATATTAATATATTAATATATAAAAAAAATTTGAAAAAAAAACGTTGGCTGAAAATTAAAAAAAAAAGAGCGTGTATTGATTTCAGGCCCACGCTAGGCCTGAAATCAATACATTCAGGCCCTGCGTGGGCCTGAAATATTTTGATTCAGGCCCGACGTGGACTCAAAATTTTTTCTATTTTAAAAATATATTAATATATAAAAAAAACCTATCAAAACACTTAATTTAAGATTCAAACACAGGGCCTGAAGTCATCCCAGGAGGGTCTGAAGTCAAATAACTTCAAATTCTATAAATAATTAAATTAATAAATAATAATTAAATATAAAAAAATATTCTTAAAATTAAAACTTTTTCTGTGCCCTGGGCCTGAAGTCATCCGACTTCAGGCCCAAGGAGGGCCTGAAGTCATTAGACTTCAGCCCCTCCATCATTGATATAAAAAGATATAAAAAAAATTTTATAAAAAGGTTTAATATATAATTACATATTATATAGGAGTGGTTTATGTATATCAGTGAGTTTGGGTGCCGAAATATCTAATAGGAGTGGTCTAGGAGATGAGATTTTGGGTGCCGAAACATCTAATTTTGTTGTATCACCAATGCTATAGGAGTGGTTTAGGTATATCAGTGAGTTTTGAGCAAAACTCACTGATGGACCTAACATATTTGGAATTCTAAAAACCCTATATCAGTGGACAGGGTTGAGCTAGGAGATGAAATTTTGGGTGCCGAAATCTCTAATCTTGTTGTATCACCAATGCTATAGGAGTGGTTTTGATATATCAGTGAGTTTTGAGCAAAACTCACTGATGGACCTACCATATTTGGAATTCTAAAAACCCTATATCAGTAGACAGAGTTGAGCTAGGAGATGAGATTTTAGGTGCCGAAACCTCTAATCTTGTTGTATCACCAATGTTATAGGAGTGGTTTAGGTATATCAGTGAGTTTTGAGCAAAACTCACTGATGGACCTACCATATTTGGAATTCTGCCTATATCAGTGGACAGGGATGAGCTAGGAGATGAGATTTTAGGTGCCGAAACCTCTAATCTTGCTGTATCACCATTGCTATAGGAGTGGTTTAGGTATATCAATGAGTTTTAAGTATTGATGCAATTACTTCTAAGGTTCGGGAAAATCTTCCTCTAAGATCTTTTATTTTTACTAAACATTTTGAGAAGGTCACACTTCCGTCGGGAGAATTACATGCAAAATATAAGCATTGTAATGCTTCCTACAAATTCTATGCTGGTGGTAGCTATGGGTCATTGAAACGACATGTAAAAATAAAGCACCTGACGAAATATGGATTCGACCGCTCTTAAGCATAATTATCAAGATTTTCTAGTGGTAGTAGTTCTAATTCTGATTTATTTTTATAATCTAATAATAAATTAAGAGAATTATTAGTTAAATTTATTTCTGTAAACATCTTTCTTTTAGTTTTGAATCTAAATACACATTTGAAGATTTTTGTAAAAAATCTCTTAATCCATGTGTTAATCATGTTCCTAGGACTACACCTACTCGTATAACTAAAAAATTAGTAAAACAAGGAAAAAAATTTAATTGATAAATTTTGTAAATTAAATAATAAAATTTCTTTATGTTCCGATATTTGGAGTGATCATTGGCAAATTCATTCTTATATGGGTGTGACTTGCCAGATCGATAACTCTTGGATCCTGCAAAAAAGATTGATAGCTTATAGAGTTTTTGATGAATCACATACTGCTCATAACATTGCACAATTATTATGTTTAATTTTAGAAGAATATGGATTGACTCATAAAATATTTTCAATATAATTAGAAAATACTAGTTCTAATACCGCTTCTATAGATGAACTAAAATTTATTTGTCAATCTATTATTGGTGGTTTATTTTTTCATATTCATTGTGTATGTCATGTTTTAAATTTATGTGTTCAAGATGAATTAAAACTTTTAAAAAATTATATTAAACCAATTAGAATTGCAATTTCATATTTATGGTCGCATCCATCTATGATGAAACAATGAGGTAGGTCTTGTAAAGCTAATAGAATGAGACCTAAAATATTTCTACGTGACGTTCCAACACATTGGAATTCAACATATCAATTATTACAAGATTCATTTCAATATAAAGATTTATTATGTTTATTTTTTACACAAAATAGTAATACTAATATACATTTATTTTCACAATAATAGAATATTTGTATAATCTTTATGAAATTTTAAATGTATTTAATGATGCTACCGAATGACTTTTTGGTGTTTATTATCCCACTGCTCATTTAGTTTTAGTGAATTTTGCTAGTATAGTATTAGTATTAAATGAATATATTAATAATGAAGTTTTAACTTCTTGCATATTAGCTATGAAAATTAAATAGGGAATTTTTTTATTTTATTCCTGAAATTTATCTAATTGCATTTGCTTTAGATCCTAGATTTAATTTAGAAGTTTTACAAGAAATGCTAACTTTATATTATGACACTTTAATTTATATTAAAGATTCTTCTTTTCCAAATCCAGTTAGTATTATATATAATATTAGATATTATTGATATAATCCTTATAATCAATATTATATTAAATATGGAATACAAACTAATATTTCTGAAATATAACTACTACTAGTATTAATTTAAAACTTACAAAAGCACAAGTTTTATTAAAAGAATGAACGAATTGTCCACGAGGATCTTTAAGTTCCACACAAGAACTTGAGAATTATTTTACGATTTTTTTTTAATTTTAATCAAGCAGATAGCGAAGATTTCAATATCTTAAAGTGGTGGTCACAGAAGGCTCAATGCTTTTCTGTTCTCTCCATGATTACCAAAGAAATTTTAGTTTGTCCAGTGTCAACTGTTGCAGTGAACGTTCAGTGTCGGCGGGAAGATATTAGATGAACGATGATCAGCTATGTCTCCCGACTTATTGGAAGCTCAAGCATTATTAGACGATTAGACCAGAGCTGAGAAAAGAATCCAAGGAATACAACTTTCAGAAGACGAAATCAAAGAATTTGATATCGAAGGAACAAATACAACGAGAATGAGAGGAAATGAAAGTGAGTGATGTAAATTGTAAAAGGGTAAAAATATAAAAGAACTACGTGGGCTTTGATTCCCCTATACCCTAAGGGGATACGTAAACAACTTAAATAATTTAAATATTAAATAAATTTTATATTTTAAATTTAAATTTTAAATTTTTATTTTTTTAATATAATAATCTCGAACCGTCACGAACTGTGAACCGAACCGTGAACTGGCGATTCCAAACTGTGAACCATAACCGTCTTGGACGATTAAGGTTAAGGGTTGACCTCCCACGAATCATCGAACCGGCGGTTTTGAACCGTAGAACTGACAATTCCGAACCATGATCAGGTCTAGTTATTAGTGTCTGAGATCTTATTATAGAATTATTTGTGACACAAATGATAGGAAAACACTGGCTTTTCTGTGGCTCTTTCTCTATATTGCGAGAATATCAAAATGAAACAAGTACATCACAACTCACATATCACATATGATGTCTTGCACTTACAACAATTAGCATTGTGCAAGTCTATCTATAGAACTAATTCTCGTTGTTATGTCAAGCTTTTTTGTTTTCTCCATAAATTCCACATATTTATGAATGGAAAATAAAAAAACAAATTACACCAATTAAATTCTGATTTATATCCAACTACTTTTTTTTTTACAACAGTTACATCCAAAGGACCTAGTTCTCAACTACTACATCGCTAACAAGTGACTCGTCCATAGCCATAGAGCAATGGCTATGCATGCAGACCTTTTTTTGAGCCATTGCCGGATGGGTGGGGCTCCATTTAGAGAACCAACTGCAAAAGTAGTGAAGCTTTTTAGGTCAATTATTGAATCTTGATACCGGGCCGTCATATAAAGCTTATTGGTTGCATTTGAGTCCTTGTCCTCTTCCTTGCTTTTGTCACAGCAAACTTTAGCTTTCTTCTCTGTCATTGACAACTCATTAGTGTTTTGCAATGTGCTTTATCCCTTCACCTTGATGAATTAAGGGCATGAGTCTTGTAGGGGACATATAGATGGATGGTGCTGCAACTGTAAGTTTAATTTGGATGAATGAGTACATTCTAGGCAGTGGAGTCTAGGATCCATGACAAATTGTTCTTGATTAAGCTATGTGAATCCTCTAAGATTACATGAAATTTTATGTCTCGAGGATATAATTAATGTGGGTGAAATTAAAAGTAAATGGATAACTACCCAACGATGGAAATACCAACACAATTATTCTTGAACCTTAATTTAGGAATCAAATTTTATTTTGGTCGCTAATTAAGGACCAAATTTAATTTGGTTGCTAATTAGAGACCAAAATTAAATTTGACCTTAATTTAGAGATCAAAATTAATTTTGGTTCCTAACTAGCTGACATAAAGGTGATTCGTTTGCCATTTTGGTTCTTAACTATTTTTTTCGAGATTTTTTTAATCTCGGGTGATCGGTCTGGCTTCATGGAAGTTTCCCACCGGCTCCTAAGGTAAATCGGGAAACGCTCGTGGTGGGCGGTCTAGAAGTCCAGCGTCCCAGGGTTCGCGCCCCATTTTGATTCCTAACTGAAAAAAAATGATTAACGAGGTTTTTTCAACCAATCTCGGGTGACCGGCCCGGCCACACGGAAGTTTCCCACCGGCAGGGTAAATCGGGAAGCGCTCGTAGTGGGCGGTCTAGAAGCCCAGCGTCCCAGGGTTCGCGTCCCATTTGGAGGAAAAATTCCTTCAAATGATCCGTAGCTGAGGATCGAACCGCGAATACCTGGGATAGCGACTAGCTAGTCGCCCTACCGCTGCACATTTTTGATTCCTAACTAGAAGATTAGGGTGATGGACAGAAATGCGTATCCATTTAGGGTTTAAAATTTAACGACTGAATTTAATTCAATTTCTAACTTAGAGACCGAATTAATTTCGATCCCTAACTTAGCGATCAAAAATAATTTCGGATGCTAATTTCGGTACCTAATTTAGAGACAGAATTAAATTTAGTCTATAATTTAGGGGGCCAAAACTAGTTTCGATTGCTAATATAGGCACCAAAATTAATTTCTGTCACTAAGTTAGGGTCTGAAATTAATTTCTGTCGCTCATATAGAGGAGAGGGTGGCGGTCGAAAATTTTGAATGCGTTGAGGATGTAGCCGTCGGTCGTTATATTTAGATTTTAATGTTTAGAGCTAATTTATGGTTTAATTTCATATTTATGGCTAATTTATAGTTAAATGTCATATCTAGTGCTAAAGTATCATGTAGAGACTTAGGCATGAGTTCTCCTCCAACGATGGTAATTTTCTCTATTTTGGAGTGATCTCCTCGTCGCTGCCTCAAGCCGCGAGGCTGGCGTGCCTCGGCCCTTACCGTGAGGCTGGTTGTGAGCTTGGTCAAACACAGCCAAGCTAGTACCCTTAACGTTGGCCGCGACCAAAGACGATCTCAACTTAGATGACCTTTGGTTGGCCAACCTTAACTTGGTCGGCCTTACCTTGGCCGACATCAGCTTGGTCGACCTTTCCTTGGCCGGACGCAACTTGGCCAACCTTTCTCGTGGCCAGCCTTAGCTTGGGCGGCCTTGCTTGGCTGACCTCAGCCTCAACTTGATCAATCGCGAGCTTAGCATATCAAGAGCTTATTGAAAATTTTTCATTGTTATATTTATGATAATATGTAGGACAATTTACCAAAAGGCGTATCCAAGAATAAGTATTTATCAAACAGCGTACCATGGTTTCATTTTCACCAAAGGGCACACATAATAATAGTGAACTTCTTCTTATACCCCTCCTGTCATCTACTATCTTTCTCCTTCTCTCTCTCTCTCTCAGTAACAAATTTCGAGACGACTGCAGATACTTTTTCAGACTTTTATTTTAAAATAATATAATATGAAATCGGCGCTGAAAACGTTGTAAGGTAAATATCAAAAAAATATTTCAGTTAACAAATATCTCATCCAACGTGATTTAAAAATATAAATAAATAATTTTTATATTTGATTAATAGAAATTAATATATTAAATAATATTTAATATATATTAATATATATAAAAAATATTAATAAATATATTAATATCCCATCCCACGCTGTTTATTAATAAATATATAAATATATAAATATATAAATATATTAATAAATATATTAATATATAAAAAAAATTTGAAAAAAAAACGTTGGCTAAAAATTAAAAAAAAAGAGCGTGTATTGATTTCAGGCCCACGCTGGGCCTGAAATCAAACCTTTCAGGCCCAGCGTGGGCCTGAAATATTTTTATTTCAGGCCCACGCTGGCTGAAATAAAAATATTTCAGGCCCAGCGTGGGCCTGAAATATTTTGATTCAGGTCCGACGTGGACTCAAATTTTTTTTCTATTTTAAAAATATATTAATATATAAAAAATTCATCAAAACACTTAATTTCAGATTCAAACACAGGGCCTGAAATCATCCCAGGAGGATCTGAAGTCAAATAACTTCAGATCGTATAAATAATTAATTTAATAAATAATAATTAAGTATAAAAAAATATTTTTATCATCAGACTTCAGGCCCTCCATCATTCATATAAAAAAATATAAAAAAATTTTTTATAAAAAGGTTTAATATATAATTACATATTATATATGAGTGGTTTAGGTATATCAGTGAGTTTGGGTGCCAAAACATCTAATAGGAGTGGTCTAGGAGATGAGATTTTAGGTGCCGAAACATCTAATCTTGTTGTATCACCAATGCTATAGGAGTGGTTTAGGTATATCAGTGAGTTTTGAGCAAAACTCACTGATGGACTTACCATATTTGGAATTCTGAAAACTCTATATCAGTAGACAGGGTTAAGCTACGAGATGAGGTTTTGGGTGCCGAAACCTCTAATCTTGTTGTATCACTAATGCTATAGGAGTGATTTAGGTATATCAGTGAGTTTTGAGCAAAACTCACTGATGGACCTACCATATTTGGAATTCTGAAAACTCTATATCAGTGGACAGGGTTGAGCTAGGAGATGAGATTTTGGGTGCTGAAACCTCTAATCTTGCTGTATCACCAATGTTATAGGAGTGGTTTAGGTATATCAGTGAGTTTTGAGCAAAACTCACTGATATACCTAAACCACTCCTATAACATTGGTGATATAGCAAGATTAGAGGTTTCGGCACCCAAAATCTCATCTCGTAGCTCAACTCTGTCCACTGATATAGGGTTTTCAGAATTCCAAATATGGTAGGTCCATAAGTGAGTTTTGCTCAAAACTCACTAATATACCTAAACCACTCCTATAGCATTGGTGATACAGCAAGATTAGAGGTTTCGGCACCCAAAATCTCATCTCCTAGCTCAACCCTGTCTACTGATATAAGGTTTTCAGAATTCCAAATATGGTAGGTCCATCAGTGAGTTTTGCTCAAAACTCACTGATATACCTAAACCACTCCTATAGCATTGGTGATATAGCAAGATTAGAGGTTTCGGCACCCAAAATCTCATCTCGTAGCTCAACCCTGTCCACTGATATAGGGTTTTCAGAATTCCAAATATGGTAGGTCCATCAGTGAGTTTTGCTCAAAACTCACTGATATACCTAAACCACTCCTATAGCATTGGTGATATAGCAAGATTAGAGGTTTCGGCACCCAAAATCTCATCTTGTAGCTCAACCTAGTCCACTGATATAGGGTTTTCAGAATTCCAAATATGGTAGGTCCATCAGTGAGTTTTGCTCAAAACTCACTGATATACCTAAACCACTCCTATAGCATTCGTGATACAACAAGATTAGAGGTTTCGGCACCCAAAATCTCATCTCCTAGCTCAACCCTGTCTACTGATATAGAGTTTTCAGAATTCCAAATATTGTAGGTCCATCAGTGAGTTTTGCTCAAAACTCATTGATATACCTAAACCACTCCTATAGCATTGGTGATACAGCAAGATTAGAGGTTTAGGCACCCAAAATCTCATCTCCTAGCTCAACCCTGTCCACTGATATAGGGTTTTTAGAATTCCAAATATGTTAGGTCCATCAGTGAGTTTTGCTCAAAACTCACTAATATACCTAAACCCCTCATATAACATTGGTGATGCAATAAGATTAGAGGTTTCGGCACCTAAAATCTCATCTCCTAGCTCAACCCTGTCTACTGATATAGGGTTTTCAGAATTCCAAATATGGTAGGTCTATCAGTGAGTTTTGCTCAAAACTCATTGACATACCTAAACCACTCCTATAGCATTGGTGATACAACAAGATTAGAAGTTTCGGCACCCAAAATTTCATCTCCTAGCTCAATCCTGTCCACTGATATAAGGTTTTTAGAATTCCAAATATGTTAGGTCCATCAGTGAGTTTTGCTCAAAACTCACTGATATACCTAAACCACTCCTATAACATTGGTGATACAGCAAGATTAGAGGTTTCGGCACCCAAAATCTCATCTCCTAGCTCAACCCTGTCTACTGATATAGAGTTTTCAGAATTCCAAATATGGTAGGTCCATCAGTGAGTTTTGATCAAAACTCACTAATATACCTAAACCACTCCTATAGGATTGGTGATACAGCAAGATTAGAGGTTTCGGCACCCAAAATCTCATCTCCTAGCTCAACCCTGTCTACTGATATAAGGTTTTCAGAATTCCAAATATGGTAGGTCCATCAGTGAGTTTTGCTCAAAACTCACTAATATACCTAAACCACTCCTATAGCATTGGTGATACAGCAAGATTAGAAGTTTCAGCACCCAAAATCTCATCTCCTAGCTCAACCCTGTCTACTGATATAGAGTTTTCAAAATTTCAAATATGGTAGGACCATCAGTGAGTTTTGCTCAAAACTCACTGATATACCTAAACCACTCCTATAGCATTGGTGATATAGCAAAATTTGAGGTTTCGCCATCCAAAATCTCATCTCGTAGCTCAACCCTGTCCACTGATATAGGGTTTTTAGAATTCCAAATATGGTAGGTCCATCAGTGAGTTTTGCTCAAAACTCACTGATATACCTAAACCACTCCTATAGCATTGGTGATACAACAAGATTAGAGGTTTTGGCATCCAAAATCTCATCTCCTAGCTCAACCCTGTCTACTGATATAGGGTTTTCAGAATTCATATATGGTAGGTCCATCAGTGTTTCGGGCATCTGAAGGTACTGGGATTGGGCCTCAGTCTCATCATCAGTTGATTGAATTTGAATGTCGGGATCCTCGTGCGATATTTCTTTTCCCCTCCGAGATCGAGATAATGAAGCTCCGTGACCTCCTTCCATTGTCGTCGAAAGATGGAGTAAAAAATGTGCAGAGAATATGAAGTTGAGAATAAGAGTAAAGAAGATGTGTGTGAAAATGATGAAATGAACTCCCTATTTATAGAGTTTGGATCATAACGGTCACTAAATCATAGTCATTGATCAAAAAAGGTCAAATGATCTTAACCGTTGAAAAAAATAAAAAAAATCAAAAAAACCCCCCAACACTTGTCGGTTAACCGGTGGGCCGCCAGTTCTGCTTGGGCTGGAACCAGAACCTACCCGACATCCTACTGGGCTGGTTCCGATTTGACACAGGCCGGGTCCAGGCCGGGTCCAAGTTGGTCCCGACCCTTGGTCGGGTCTATTAATAACACACATTAGGTTCAAGGATGGATCTTTTTAAGGGTTGTCCTGAACTCTAATCCAGCCCAAAGAATTTTGTATTACTTATTATAAAAAACAATCATCATTAATTTTTTTACATATTGATTTTTTTTTAATTTTTATTTTTTAACCCACCCCTTCCACACTGAAACTCCATCCCATCTCCTTTTCTTGGATCCATATCCCTGTATAGGTTGAAGCTATCCTTATTCATAAGCCGACCCATTCTCATTGTGGGAGATGAAGGCTTGCGTTATGACACTAGAGAATAAATCATCATTAGTTGCACCTTCATACCAAAGAGATCGAATCTACTTAAACAAAACGTCATTCATGATGGAGAACATCTAAATAAGAATTGGATTGAGTTAAACATTTGTTTAAGCCGTCAAACTTTGTGTTTGGAAATCCAAAACTACTTATTTGTTTAATTAAATGAGAAGTTTTAAATACTTTGTTATTTTAATTAATAAATAGAATTTTTTTAGTAAAATTAAACAAAAAATTTTGAAAAATAAGAAAAATATAAAATTTTACTTGGAAAATAAACTCCCATTTTGTATATATACTCATCTATTATAAAAAATAATGTCAATGATAGAAAATCTTAATTAATTTATTATTAGGCAAATATATCTAAAGAATAAAATAATACTAGTGATTGATAAAAGATTATCAACATAATAAATTATATTAATTAGATAAAATAATTTTCTTTACTACTAAATAAACATCACCATTAAAGCATTGTGTGTATAATATAATATATAAATATATTTAAAAAAATAATTTTATCATATATTAAACTGATAAGAATAGATACTACATTTGATCTTACCCAAAAGACCGAGAAAAGTATGAGTTATTTCAACGATCTTTATTCATTTTTATAATTGTCCTGTGTATAATTCATCTTAGTAGCTTCGGATGTGAGACTATCATCTTTCTTATTTCAATTCAAGGGAAGCCAAAGGCCCAGATTTATTTAAACTTAAATTAAATATGTATTTTATGGTACTCTATTGTAATTATTATAAAGTATTTGAAGTTTTAATTTTAGAATTTTTAAAATATAATTTTAAATTAAAATTTGATATTATCTTTTTTTGAATTTGATAAATTATTTTTTAAAATTTTAATTTTTGATGAAGATTTAAAATTTTCTTTTTAAGATTTATAATTTTATATTTATCTTTTGAATTTATATTTTTAAAATTTATGATTTTATTTTTTAAATTTTTATAATTTGAAGGATAAAGAGTTGAAATTACGAATAAACCTTGACATATTTTCGGTATTAGAGAAAAAAGAACATTAATTTAATTTAATTTTGGGCTTCACCAAATCATAAGAGTTAGGTTTATAAACAGTCTAGATTCTTAATTAAATAGTAAAATTTAGATCATCATGAAATATAAAATGCAATTTTATGTAAAAATATTTAAGGATGAAATAATAGTAAAAATATTAGAGAAAATTAAAAAATCTATAACTAGCTATATGAGTAGTGTGATTTTTTTTAAAAAAATATATATAAATATAAAGGATTAAATTTATAATTTATATCAATAATGATATTAAATGGTAAATTTATAAGATTGTGGGAGTTAAAATGAAATTTATATGGTGAAATAATAAATTTAAAGGCTTATAGTTTGATTTTTAAAATGCCAAGGTGAAATAATAAATTAAAATATTTTTGATAAATTCTGAAAAATATGAATATTTTATTATGTGATAAATTTAAGGGCTAAACTGAAAAACTCATATGTGTAGGGAGAAAATTATAAATTTTAAAAAAATATATGAAAGAATAATTTTAGGGATGAATTTAAAAAATTATGAAAGAATAATATCAAATGTAAAAATATAATAATGTAATTACAGGGAGGAAATTGTAAATCTTGAAAAAAATTATAACTCAAAACATAAATTTTTTGAAAAATAAAAAAAATAAAAATTTAAAGAAAAAATAAAAACGGAAGGAGGCTCACTTGGCTACCAGGATTCAGGAACATTAGTACTTATCCTGGAGGTCTAGAGTTCGAATCTTGGGGAAGGCAAAAACCCACTGCCATGGGTGGGAAGAGCGTAGGGTCGCCAGCATAGAGGGTTTCCTGCGGGGACCATAGAGGCGGGGCCGCTATATCAAAAGGCGCCTTTTTTATGTAGCGATACGACCCCTCTAGCCCCATCAGGCGGCTCTCTAGGCCGTGACCTATGGTCTTCCCACACCCGACGGTGGATTTTTGCCTTCCCCAGATTCGAACCCTAGACCTCCAGGACAAGTACTAAAGTTCCTTGAATCTGGTATCCACTGCTCACTTGGCTACCAGATTCAAGGAACTTTAGTACTTGTCCCGGAGGTCTAGGGTTCGAATCTGGGGAAGGCAAAAACCCACCGTCGGGTGTAGGAAGACCGTAGGTCATGGCCTAGAGAGCCGCCTGATGGGGCTAGAGGGGTCGTGTCGCTACAAATACTTAGGATAATAATTTTTGAGAGCATATATAATTTTTGAAAAAGAGATTTGCAAAAACTCTTCCCCCTTTTTGAAAAAAACTAAGTACTTGTTTTATAACGTATAAAGAAAACACCAAGTACTTAAATTGCAACAACAATGTATAAATTTAAAAGAACATGAATTTCCCTAAGTCTGACATAATCCTAGGAATCTTGTTGATTACAAAAAAATTCCTATGTGTCTTAGGGATTTTTCATAAATGTATATTTTTGAAAAAAAATGATTACTTTCTTGATTTGGTTTCTCTTTCAGTCTGACACAATCCTAGAAAATCTTGTTAATTACAAAAAAATTTTCCTAACTGTCCTGGAAAATGTTTCAAACTCACGATGAAATGAACTTTTAAAACTTTGTTCAAAAGATGAAAAAAATTTTATAAAATATTTTTGAAGACAGAGAATATTATGAAAAATGGGTTTGAAAAGATATTGTTTTGAAAAGAAAATATTATGTTTTCAAGAAGATTTTGAAACTATAGTGTATAAAAATATAATATTTTTGAAACATTTAATAGTTCTTTTGATTTGACCTCCCCTTAAACCTGACACAGTCTTAGGAAACTTGTTGACTACAAGTGATCTTCCTCTGAGTCTTAGGGTTTGATTCAGAAGAAAAGAATTATCTAATATTTTTTTTTAAAAAAATATCAGAAAATAGAATCAAATTCTTTTAAGTAGAACTCCTCCTAAATCTGACACAATCTTAGGAAACCTTGAAGATCATAAAGGATATTTCCTATGTGTCTTTAGAGGTCATCCACATCAAAAGAATAATTAGCACATTTTTGAAATATTATAGTTTTCAAGGAAATAACTTTTGAAAAATATTTTGAAGAATATAGTAAGTTTTTGAAATATTTTTTGAAAACGTGTTTTGAAATGATGATATTTTTAAAGCATAAATCACTTTAGAAGATCTGAACTTTCCAAAAGAATAACTTTTGAAATGATGTTTTTGAAAAGTATAACTTTGATAAATTTTTAAAAGAACAACAACAAAAAAAAACCTTCCCCTGAACCTGACACCGTCTAGCTACCCTTGTTAACTATAAGTGTTGGATCTTGGATGGCTAGAGGGGGGGGTGAATGTAGCCAGACACCGAAACTTTAGCACTTTTCAAATTTTTTGCACCTCAAGAATTAGTAGCACAGCAGAAGCACAAGGAAAACAGAGTTGCAGAAAACTAAACCCTAAACTAAGCACAAACACAAAACGCTAACAAAGAGGATTTATAAGGTTCGGGGATAACTTGCCCCTACTCCTTGGCATGCCCGTAAAGTGGGCGATCCCTTGATCGTCGACAGATCAAGCCCCGGAAAATCAGGATAGAATGCAACCTCCTTCTTGGTGGAGTAACCTCTCCACAGCGTTTCAAAATGATCAAGTATAAAACACAGGAAACACAAGAAGGATCTTACTTAGCACTTAGAACCACAAGAACACAAGCAAGCTTCTCCCGAGCTCCACTCAGCGCAGATCTCACACAAGAACTCCCTTCTTCGTGTCTTCTCGCTGATGGACTCAAGCTTCTCGTTTCTTCTTCCAAGTGACCAAGTAACAGACGGTTGCTCAAGACAGTAGAGTAATCGCAAGTGTAGAGCAAAGCTTTCGATGATGGAGAACAGATAGCACAGCAAGCACTCTCACAAGAAGTCTGTTCAGTAAAAGAACTACTCAGCTCTTCTCCGCTACCCAGCTTAACCAGCTTCCATCGCCAGGTCAACCGTTCCTCTGCAGCAGCTCCCAGCTACTCTCCTGCAACAGCCAACTATCCTTGACCTCTTCTGAACACACTGAATCCCTTCCAGTCGAGCCCCAGGTCATCAGCTCCTCAGCCATTACAGCTCACTCCAGAGAACGTTGCAACCTGCTGAAACAAATAGCCAAAACTGCTGTAGCGAAAACCTTCTTTTGACTTCCCTTGGATGATCTCTGAGTCACTTGCACACTTAGCAACACATTAGGGCAGCAAATCAACAGAAGATCAAAGCATCAGAACATATCAGTGGAGTATCAGTGGTGATCAGAAGTGTTCAGAGCGCGATCAGAACGCCTGACAACGCATTTGAATTAAAGTGATCGATCACCGGACCGATCAGAGAGCCTCCTGATCGGTCACCAGACCGATCAGGATGGGTTCAGACCGATCAGGCTCCATCCTGATCGGTTCCCAACACTCAATCAGAAATCGCGATTTCTCCGGGACTGATCACCAGACCGAACCTAGGTTGTGGATTGGTCACCAGACCGATCCACCCCTTTGCAGGGTGATTTCTTAGCTTCGCAGTCCAACCCTCCTGATCGGTCACCAGACCGATCAGGGCATGCTCAGACCGATCAGGCTCCGTCTTGATCGGTCATAGTGAGGAACTCGCGACACTTGATCGTTCACCAGACCGATCTGAATAGTATCCCTGATCGGTCACTGGACCGATCAGGAGCCAAGCAGTATGGTTCCCAAAAACCCACTGTATACTCCCTGATCGGTCACCAGATCGATTAGGAGTCAATCAGTAGCCCAACAAGGTCACTAAGTGCTCCCTGATCGGTCACCAGACCGATCAGTCATCGCTGGATCGGTCACCAGACCGATCCACGAAGGAGCACCGTGCCAACTTCCCTGATCGGTCACCAGACCGATCAAGGCAAGGTTAAATCTCCTATAAGTCACGAGAACAAGCCTCCGGCCCATCTCTGACTCGTGCCATGCCCAGCTTCACTCACTGGGACTTCAACCTAGCCCTCCAAGCTAGGACCTGGCTTCACTCACCAGGGTTTCAGTCACCCAGCTTCACTCACCGGGACCCGACTTCACTCACCGGGATTTCATCCAACCTAGCCCTCCAGGTTAGGACTTGACCTTCCAAGCCAGGAGTTTTCCACACCTAACCCTCCAGGTTAGGACTTTTCACACCTAGCCCTCCAAGCTAGGATTTTTCCACACCTAACCCTCCAGGTTAGGACTTTTCACACCTAGCCATCCAAGCTAGGATTTCCTCACACCTAACCCTCCAAGTTAGGATTTCATCAAACCTAGTCCCACTAGGTATGCCTAGTCCACGACCAGGACTTAATCTCAATCATAATCATCAACCTAAACTAAAATCGGTGTCCACCAAAACAACAATCGGTGTCAGACTGCATCAACAATCTCCCCCTTTTTGTTTTTGACAACCCGATTTTAAGTTTAGGGATTTGAATCCAATAGTCTCAAATCTCAGAATTATAGGAGAATCAAGTTCCTCCCCCTACAACCATTAAACTCATAATCGTCCTAAACTTAACTAACCTCACTCTCTCCCTTTGTCAAACACCGAAAAGGATGTACACGGGTTGTTAAGTTTAAACATACTCCCCCTCAACCCTAGGGGTATCCCATAACAACATAACATTTGATTTATTTTGATAGACATATGAAACATATATGATAAATATATAGCACGACAACACAATCATATGTATCATATGAATATGACGTCATAAGCATAATCATAGCAACGCATAATGAGGCATACATAACGATAACAATTTTACGAACAATCAAATAAGCCAACAATAAGCAAATTATAGTAAGTCAAATATGAAAAGCAGGCATAATAGCAAATGCATCACATCGCATCAAAGTCAAGTTAAAGACAGTACAAAAACCATCAAAGTCAAACATAGCACAAGGCATAACAATCAACTGGGACACAAATCAGAATAGTTAACATCATCAATCTGCCGCGGGGTCATCGTTTGAGGAATCCTAAATATATATGACATCCTCTGGTGGAGTGCTGCTAGAGGTCGTAGCACCAGGAAATGTATGCTGGTACCACTCCTCATACCACGTCTCTTGCAGTGAGCTGATCCCATAAACATCGGATGCTAGAGCGACTAGTCGGCGATCGAAGGACTGAAACTCTGAGCTGACCTCCTATTGCCAGAGCTCAGAAATATGTAACTCGCGCTGCATCGTCCGCTCTAGCTCCGCTACCTGCCAGCGGAGGTCTGGATCCCACTCATCATAATCCTCAGCAACAGCGGACGACTCCTGATCAGGGGCTGCTCCCGGTAACTCCCCCACACGTAGCCGATCCTTCCACCTCAGCCCCTGCTGTCCGACAACAATGCCAGACTGGCCCAACATGCGACGATCAAGTCGACAGTCCTGTCGAACCATGGGTACAATGCTGCCCTGTGAAACGTCGATACCAACCGACTGCAGCCAGGCAGTGATGATATGGCCAAACGACATGTAAACTATTTGACCGTATATCTGACTGTGGACGATGATGGAGAAGTAAATGGTCATCACGATATCAAAGTCTAACCGTCGATGCATCCCGTAGAGCATCAAGCAGTGGAATGAGTGAATTTCATCTAAGTACTTTGAAGTAGTAGGGATGAGACAGTTAGTGATAATCTTGAACAAGACATAATCTATGGGGGAAAGACGGAGAGCAACAAATGTAGGGACGTGACTGGTAACCTCACCGAGATCCCTCGACCTGGGATGATCGAAAAAGTACTCATGGATAGAGTCAGGGGTGACTCCATCAAAGGGGACCGGTAGAGGATCTGGAAGATAGGGGTAGAGAGAAAAGTCATTATCTGATCGGCGACAGTCAAGAAAAGAAGTGAAAGCCGATAGATCAAAATTAAGGTCGATACTGGCGACACGGGTCCTCCACCCCGAACCCTCTCCACTGACCATGTTATTATAAAATTCAGAGACCAAATCAAAGTTGATTGGTCTCTCAAGGAAAAGAATGGATTGAAGTTTATAGTGTTCAATGATTTGCCGTACTGTCGGACAATGCTCGTAAATGAAGGTTTGGTCTACAGTTCGACATGGCATGAGTTTGAAAGTGTGCCATTGAAAGTCTAGTGCATAATGAATATTTTGAAATCTGGTATGTGGAGATGGTGGAGGTCTTGAAGGGGGTGTAGATGATGAAGGGCCTTTTCCCTTTGAGCTTCCCTCCACGGGTTCCTTGCCCTAGGATGATTTTCTAAAATGGTTGAATAGATCATGACAACAATTGTATCAAATGAAGTGAGATTATAATCGATAAGGGTTGATCATGTAATGACGACACAAGAATGAATTATAACACAAGATGGAATCGATCATATGAACACAGGTTTAATCAAAGAATCAAGATTTGATCAAGGGAAAAATCAGATCATGATATAGATTGCACAAGATTGGGTGTAATCAGTAGGGTAAAAATCATGGCAAGGTCACGGCAATGAGTAGGATCACAACACAATAAGAAAACACGAAAAGAAAGAACATGATTAGCCCAAAACTTATGATAATTGAAGTAATCAGTAGGGTAAAACGAAACAACACTTACTTAGGTGCCATGATGAGTTGATTGATTTGTTGAAAACTTGATCACGAGAGGAAAAACGCAGAAGCTTGACAGGAACTTTTGCGCAGAAAGAAGAACTCTCGCGCGCACGGGAAGGAGAAGAGCTCACGCGAAGAAACTTGCGCACACACTCGCAGGGATCCAAGATCTCCTCGCTGAACTCTCAGGAACTCACGCACAAGGAAGAAGGAGACGCAGGAAGAGCTCACACACACGATGAGGATGCGCAAGAAGTGAGTTTCGGCGCTAGGGCTTGGGAGATGTAGGGTTTAGGAGGAATTAATCGGTTGGTGGATCGGTCCACCAACCATAATTTAATGTGATAGAACGGATCACCGTTCGATCTGGGAGTGCCCAGACCGATCAGGCTCCGGCATGATCGGACTAGCCTGGTCCTGATCGGTCGGGTGACCGATCAGGTAGGCCCCTGATCGATCGGCTGATCGATCAGGAAGCGAACAGTAGGATTGGAGGTTTTTCCATGAGCCCCCTGATCGGTCTGTGGACCGATCACCATAGGGTGCCAGATCGGTCCGGGGACCGATCCAGGCCAACACAGAATGTTTGATCAATTTTTCACGAAGTGTTCTGTGACCTCTCTGATCGGTCTGTGGACCGATCACCACGGGGAGGTCCAAATTGGTCCGGGGACCGATCCAGACCAACACAGAGAAATTTCTATGGTTAATCGTGAAACAGCTTGATCGGTCCGTTGGACCGATCAGTCCTACTCTTGATCGGTTCGGTGACTGATCAGGCTTCCTGATTTTTCCTGATACGATCTGAAACTTTCAGTTTCAGACTTCCAAACGATTTCTGATAAGATCTGATGAAAGTTATCGATCTTGGAAGTGATCCCATGACAATAATTGATTCATGAAGGAGGATCAAAAGTCCTTATGGTTTTGACAAATCACTTTGCTCCACCCAAGTGCAGTCAAACTCAAACAACAAATATTCAAGCAATTTCAAGTATGTTTGTACCAAATTCAAGTCTCCAATCAAGTTTCCTTGATTGGAATGTCCAAGTATGATCACGGAGTCAAGTACACATATGTTATGCATTGATTTCCCCCATACTTGGTCACCGAAGTGATTTTTATCTCGTCAACCAAATTTCTCAAGGGATGCATTGACATTTTTAGAAATTAAGTTGATCCTATCATCTCACCCCATTTCTAGCAAACTAAAACGTTTTGTTGAACCTTATAGTTTGTGTGAGATGTCCCCAAGTTACCCAATCGTTTCCCAACAATTCGAATTGATCATGAAGGGTTTTGAATGCATTTTGATGTCTATGAAGCGCGACACATTCCCAACTCCCTTCTTAAGAAGCTAAACTCATTTTCGGGGAGTGGTTTAGTGAAAATGTCCGCTAGATTCGATTTGGACTCTACATATGAGAGTACAACATCTCCTCTAGCAACATGATCCCTAATGAAGTGGTGACGCACTTCAATATGTTTGGTTCTAGAGTGATGGACTGGATTCTTGGTTAGGTTAATTGTGCTAATGTTGTCACACAACACTTGCACACCCTTGTAGCTTAATCCATAGTCCTCTAGAGTATGAATCATCCACAACAATTGTGATATACTCTCTCCCATGGCGATATATTCTGCCTCGGTCGTGGAGAGAGCAACACAATGTTGCTTCCGACTTGACCAACTTACCAATGATGATCCTAGGAATTGGCAACCCCCACTTGTGCTTTTCCGATCCAACTTGCACCCAGCATAGTCGGAATCGGTATAGCCAATTAGATCAAAAGACTCGGTACGGGGGTACCAAAGACCAACTCCTATTGTGCCCTTAAGGTATCTCAAAATTCTCTTAACAGCAATTAAGTGAGATTCCTTGGCACAAACTTGATACCTAGCGCACATACCCACATCAAAAAGTATGTCAGGTCGACTAGCTGTGAGGTATAGCAGACTACCTATCATGCTCCGATATTGAGTCAAATCAATAGGTTTACCACTCTCATCATTGTCTAATCTTGTGTTTGTAGCCATGGGAGTGGTTACCTCTTTTGAATCACTCATGTTGAATTTTCGAAGCATCTCTTGAGTATACTTTGATTGGTGCACATGGATCCCATCTCGGGTTTGTTTGATTTCAAGTCCAAGGAAGAAAGTCAACTCTCCCACTAGACTCATTTCAAATTCACTCTCCATGTGTCCAATAAACTCATTTAAATAGCCCTTGTTGTTTGAGCCACAAATTATGTCATCGACATATACTTGGGCTACAAATATATTGTCACCATCTCTACGTAGAAACAGTGTAGGGTCTATTTGGCCTCTAACAAAACCTTTTCAATTAGGAACGTCGACAACCGCTCATACCAAGCTCGGGGTGCTTGTTTAAGGCCATAAAGTACCTTTTGAGTTTGAACACGTGGTCTGGAAATTCGGAACTCTCAAACCCCGGAGGTTGTTCGACATAGACCTCTTCCTTTATTAAACCATTTAGGAAGGCCTATTTGACATCCATTTGATATAGTTTGAAACCACGATGTGTTGCAAATGCAAGCATCAATCGGATAGACTTTGATCGTACCACGGGAGCATAGGTCTCATCATAATCAAGGCCTTCAACTTGACTGTAGCCCTTGGCTACTAAGCGTGCCTTGTTCCTTATGATTTCTCCCTTATGGGTCAATTTATTTTTGAAGACCCATTTGGTTCCAATAATGGTGGTCTTCTTAGGTCTAGGGACTAAGTCCCAAACTTGACTTCTTTCGAATTGACCTAGTTCATCTTGCATGACAATGATCCAATCGGGATCATTTAATGCCTCGTCAATTTTTCTAGGTTCAATTTCGAAAATTAGGGCAACGTCATTAGCCTCATTCCTAAAGAATGATCTAGTCCTAACCCCATGATGGATGTCTCCAACAATTTGGTCTTGGGGATGCCTAGAGACTAACCTAGTTGTCTTTGGTGTTGGTGGTGTTTCTTGAATGGTGTCACTAGACACAAGCTCAGCCTCAGGATCCGGCTGATCTATAATTTGTCTAGGCTCACCGTCATCAGACTCATCACCACCATCTACAACAATTGGACTTTCATCCAAACCCAGTTGCCTGAGTTCGAATTGAGCTCCTTCAACCTCTTCTGATTGATCATTTGCTTTTGGAATTTCTTCAAAAACAACATCAGAGGATTCTTCAACTAATCTAGATTTCTTATTGTAGACTCGGTAGGCTTTGCTAACTAGAGAGTACCCGACCAGTATCCCTTCATCAGCCTTTGCCGTGAACTTTCCAAGGTGGTCCTTGGTGTTTAGAATAAACACCTTACAACCAAACACCCTAAGATGTGTTACCGTAGGTGGTTTTCCAAACCAAAGTTCATGAGGAGTCTTTCCTTAGAATCTATGGATGAGGACTCGATTTTGCATATAGCAAGCTGTGTTTACAGTTTCAGCCCATAAGTACCCCGGTAATGAGTACTCATTGAGCATGCTTCGTGCAGCCTCTTGTAAAACACGGTTCTTCCTCTCTATAACACCATTTTGTTGTGGTGTTCTAGGAGTGGAGAACTCATGTCTATACCCTCTATCTTGACAAAACTCTAAAAATCGTTGGTTTTGAAATTCACCTCCATGATCACTTCTTATTGTCTTAATTGTTGATGATTTTTCATTTTCAACTCTTCTACAAAAAGAAACGAAAACATCTAAGGTTTGATCCTTATATTTAAGAAAATAAGTCCATGTATATCTAGTAAAATCATCAATGATAACAAAGCAATATCTACTACCATTCAATGATATAATAGTGCTACAATCAAACAAGTCCATGTGAAGTAAATTCAATGTGGTAGAAGTACTTACAGTGCTTTTACCTTTATGTGCAGATTTTGTTTGCTTACTCATTTGATATGCATCACAAAGTTTGTCCTTTTCATACTTGATGTTTGGTAAGCCACGAACTAATCCCTTGTTGGCCAATTTTCGGATATTCTTCATGTTTACGTGTGCTAGTCTTCGACGCCAAAGGGTGGACTCCTCTTCTTTTGATATGAAACACTTAACAAGAGCATTAGTAGCACTTTTAAATGAAATTTGGTAAATATTATCTATTCTTGTTCCTACTAGTACCGTGTCCAATGTGTCATGTTGTCTAACTAGACATTGACTTGATTGAAAATCAATTGTGTAACCCGCATCACACAATTGACTGACACTTAGGAGATTAAATGTCATCCCCTTGACTAGAAGGACATTCTTAATCCTAAGACATTCGAATATTTGAATGTCACCTATTCCTATGACCTTAAGACTACCATTGTTACTAAAGGAAACATTACCTCTACTTTTTCTTTGAAGTGTGGTAAATAATGATCTATCCCTGGTCATGTGTTTGGAGCACCCACTATCAACGAACCAAGTTGATAGATGCTCCCCCTCAATCATAACCTACACAATTCGAAAAATAGAAGTTTTAGGTATCCAAACCTTGGGACCTAAACCACCTACTAAGCAAGACTTCGGCACCCATGCCTTGACTACTTTCCTTTGAGACCTAGGTTTCTTAGATTGTCTAACATCAGTCCTAGACATTAAGGACACAAATGATAGTTCTTTGGGTCGGTAACCAATACCGACCCTATTGTAGACTGCCCTTTGGGCATTCAAGATCATGTCTAAGGTCTTTGAGCTTGTTGAGAACTTCTCAAGAACACTCTTGAGTCTCTCAACTTCACTCTTCAATGATTTGTTTTTATCCTCTAACAATTCAATATGCAAATCATCAACATCCTTATCCCTAGAGGACTTCAATTGTTCAACTTCAATTTTCAATGATTTAATTTTTGCTTTTGACTTTTTCAAGAAATCAGTTAAGCATGCAATGATCCTATAGCATTTATCAATTTCGGGAGTGATTACCTCTTCATCATCCGAAGATGATAAAGTCGCGTTTGATGAGTCACTCGATTCATCACTGCTCTCTTGATCTTCTAGGGCCATGAGTGCAACATGCTGTGTACTCTTCTCATCCTTCTCTTCTTCAGATGAACTTGAGGAGGATTCATCCCAAGTGGCCTTCAAGGCCTTCTTCTTCTTATTGGATTTCTCCTCCTTTTTCTTGAGCTTTTGGCAGTCCTTCTTGAAGTGCCCTTTCTTACTACATTCATAGCAAGTGACATTAGATTTATCAATCTTAATTTCACTAGGGTTACCTTTACCCTTGAAACGCCGACTCCTCCTCATCATTCTTCTAACGAAATTGGCCATCTCGGAGGAAGAAGAGCTGCTGCCATCCTCTTCGGATTCGGACTCGGACTCGGATGAGGATGAAGATGAAGAGACTTCCTTCTCCTTCTTCTTCTCCTTCTTCTTCTTGTTCTTTTCTCCTGTAACTAAGGCAATCCCCTTCTCCTTGGGGCCTTTGTTAGCCATTTCATGAAGTTCCATCTCACAAAATAAATCATCTAACTTTACAATTGATAAGTCCTTAGAAACTTTGTAGGCATCCACCATAGATGACCACAAAGCATTCCTTGGAAATGCTTTTAACACATACCTCACAAGGTCGCGATTCTCGACCTTTTCATCAATAGAATGGAGACCATTGAGGACTTCCTTGAACTTACCATATAGCTCACTTACGGTTTCATTCTCCTTCATGGAGAGATTTTGAAGTTGGTTGAGGAACAAGTTCCTCTTTGCTATTCTTGAATCTTGGGTTCCTTCATGGAGTTTGATGAGCTTGTTTCACAAATCTTTTGCACTTGTAAATGGACCAACCTTGATTAGATGGTCTTTGTTCATGCCGCATTGTAGGGTCACCACCGCCATCGTGTCGGCTTCACTCTTCCGGGTTTGTTCAGCCGACCAACGCCATGATTCTAATTCTTTGCCTTCTTCATCCTTTGGAGGGGTAAAACCCTCATTCACAGCGAACTAAGTGTTGATATCTATCTTTAGATAGTACTCCATCTTCGATCTCCAATATTGAAAATCTGCTCCATCGAAGAAGGGAGGTCGGGTGGTGGAAAAACCTTCTCTCAAAGCCATTGTTGATAGCTCTCGGTTGTTAATCCGCTTGTACAGAGCCCCAAGCTCTGATACCACTTGTTGGATCTTGGATGGCTAGAGAGGGGGGGGGGGTGAATGTATCCAGACACAGAAACTTTAGCACTTTTCAAATTTTCTGCACCTCAAGGATTAGTAGCACAGCGGAAGCATAAGAAAAACAGAGTTACAGAAAACTAAACCCTAAACTAAGCACAAACACAAAACGCTAACAAAGAGGATTTATAAGGTTCGGGGATAACTTGCCCCTACTCCTTGGCGTGCCCGTAAGGTGGGCGATCCCTTGATCATCGGCAGATCAAGCCCCGGAAAATCCTGATAGAATGCAACCTCCTTCTCAGTGGAGTAACCTCTCCACAGCATTTCAAAATGATCAAGTATAAAACACAGGAAACACAAGAAGGATCTTACTTAGCACTTAGAACCACAAGAACACAAGCAAGCTTCTCCTGAGCTCCACTCAGCGCAGATCTCACACAAGAACTCCCTTCTTCGAGTCTTCAAGCTGATGGACTAAAGCTTCTCGTTTCTTCTTCCAAGTGACCAAGTAACAGACGGTTGCTCAAGACAGTAGAGTAATCACAAGTGTAGAGCAAAGCTTTCGATGATGGAGAACAGATAGCACAGCCAGCACTCTCGCAAGAAGTCTGTTCAGCAAAAGAACCACTCAGCTCTTCTCCGCTACCTAGCTTAACCAGCTTCCATCGCCAGGTCAACCGTTCCTTTGCAGCAGCTCCCAGCTGCTCTCCTGCAATAGCCAGCTATCCCTGACCTCTTCTGAACTCACTAAATCCCTTCCAGTCGAGCCCCAGGTCATCAGCTCCTCAGCCGTTGCAGCTCACTCCAGAGAACGTTGCAACCTGCTGAAACAAACAGCCAAAACTTCTGTAGCGAAAACCTTCTTTTGACTTCCCTTGGATGATCTCTGAGTCACCTGCACACTTAGCAGCACATTAGGGTAGCAAATCAACAGAAGATCAAAGCATCAGAACATATTAGTGGAGTATCAGTGGTGATCAGAAGTGTTCAGAGTGCGATCAGAACACCTGACAGCGTGTTTGAATTAAAGTGATCGGTCACCGGACCGATCAGAGAGCCTCCTGATCGGTCACCACACCAATCAGCATGGGTTCAGACCGATCAGGCTCCATTCTGATCGGTCCCCAATGCTCAATTAGAAATCGCGATTTCTCCGGGATCGGTCACCAGACCGATCCCAGGTTGTGGATCGGTCACCAGACCGATCCACCCCTTTGCAGGGTGATTTCTTAGCTTCGTAGACCAACCCTCCTGATCGGTCACCAGATCGGTCATAGTGAGGAAATCGCGACACTTGATCGTTCACCAGACTGATCTGAACAGTATCCCTGATTGGTCACTGGACCGATCAGGGGCCAAGCAGTAAGGATCCCAAAAACCCACTGTGTGCTCCCTGATCGTTCACCAGACCGATCAGGAGTCGATCAGTAGCACAACAAGGTCACTGAGTGCTCCCTGATCGGTCACCAGACCCATCAGTCATCGCTGGATCGGTCACTAGACCGATCCACGAAGGAGCACCATGCCAACTTCCCTGATCGGTCACCAGACTGATCCAGGCAAGGTCAAATCTCCTCTAAGTCACGAGAACAAGACTCTGGCCCATCTCTGACTCGTGCCATGCCTAGTTCATTCACTGGGACTTCAACCTAGCCCTCCAAGCTAGGACCTGGCTTCACTCACCAAGGTTTCAGTCACCCGGCTTCACTCACCGGGATTTCATCCAACCTACCCCTCCAGACTAGGACCTGACCCTCCAAGCCAGGACTTTTTCACACCTAACCCTCCAGATTAGGACTTTTCACACCTAGCCCTCCAATCAAGGATTTTTCCACACCTAACCCTCCAGGTTAGGACTTTTTACACCTAGCCCTCCAAGCTAGGATTTCCTCACACCTAACCCTCCAAGTTAGGATTTCATCAAACCTAGTCCCACTAGGTATGCCTAGTCCACAACCAGGACTTAATCTCAATCATAATCATCATCCTAAACTAAAATCGGTGTCAACACCAAAACAACAATCAGGGTCAGACTGCATCAACAACAAGGACCTCTATCTAAGTGTCTTAAGGGACTTTAGTGTTGACCTAAAAGGTTTGTGTCTAAGTGTGTAGGTCAAACAAATTTTGAAAAGATATATGATTTTTAAAAATGTATTTTATAGATAAGCAATCAGGCAAGCATGAAATTCATTAAAATATTATTGTGTTTAAGCATTATTTTGAAAATATATTTTAAAGAAAATATCCTAAGGATTTTGAAAACATTTTGAAAAACACTTGTCAATTAATTAGTCCTTAATATCTCACCTATTATAAGTGTCATAGTACAAGCAAGCATAGTTGGCTTATGGGTGTATTGTGAGATGCTTGAATAATTTTTCTCAATTTATTTATAGACTGGTTGACCTTGAGTTAGATTCGAGTTTAATCAATTTGTAATTTAAAAGTAGATTTTAATAATCGACTTCCAGGTCTTGGTGAGGCTCAAAGGCCTTCTTTGGTCGTAGCCTTATTGGATCATCAACCCTTTCCTTAGACAAAGCTTTTTAAAGAAATAATACCTTTATTTTACTCTTTGAAAAACTCTAGTCTAACTAGTCTAGGATGTGGCGAGGTAGCTTCAGCTAGTTCCACTTAGCTAGGCCAAGCTTCCCTAACGTATTATCATCTCGCCCACCCTGGTACTATGTTAGGTAAGTATCAACCAATCTTTTCCTATCTATCCGTTCTAAATCATGCATAAAAGTAAACATGAATGACATGACAAGTATTTAAGAAAAAATAAGCAAATGCATGAACATGACATTTATGCATGATTCAATCAAGTCAAGACATTTTAATTAAGTTTCTAATAATGTATCAAATTCTCGATTTGATACATATCGTGTGAACCCATGAATATGTCAACCCACTTTGACATATTTGTTGTTATTTAGTTGGAGGTTCAGTTGGGTAGAATTTTAGTTAGTTTCATATTTGAAGGTAATTGATTGGAATTGAGTTCGTGAATTTTGTTGAATTAAGGATTGAATTGTTAATTAAGATTTAAGCATTAATTAAGATAAAAATTATTAAGATTTAATTAGGGTAAAAATTGTTAGGAATTAATTAGAGTTAAATAAGAATTAATTAGAGTTAAATTAATTAAGAATTAATTAGAGTTAACTTAATTAAGAATTAATTAGAGTTAAATTTATTAAGAAATAATTAGAGTTAAAGTTGAGGTTATTTAAGAATTAATTTAAGTTGTTAATTGAGTTTAAGATTTAATTCGTATTTAAGTTATTAATGTTTAATTTAAATTTAGGTTATTAAGAATTAGGGTTTAAGACTTCAGGGTTAAATAGTAATTGTGGGTCTAATTGCATCATTTTCATTAATTCAAAAAATTCTGAATCATCTACTATTTCTTTTTCATTTTCATTTTTGAAGTTTATCTAATACTTCTGCTTTGTTTGAATTTTTGTAAAATTTATTAAACGTAGCTTTGATTCTAAGAACTCTTCTTTCTTCTCATCCTCATCATCAGAGTTATATTCTTCTCCATCTTCAAAGTAGGTAGAGTAATTCTCAGGGTTGTTTATTAAATTTGTAGTATTAAATTCCAGATTAGTAATATTAACTAAGGATTGACTATTATCCTCACCATTATCTTCAGGATAATCATTAATATTATTTTGACCCTTATCAGAAAGATTATTAATGACAATTTCATTTTTATCCTCAGAATTATTATCATAAAAATCATTGTTATCCTTAATATTTTCAGAATTATCACTAATATTATTATCATCCTTAATATTAGAATTTCAGGTATTAAAGTATTATTATCCTTGACTTTATAAGAATTATTATTAAGTTCAAAAATTTGACTATTAATATTAAATATTAAAGAGTTAATGTTCGATATGTTAACATTTTCTATGTTTGATAATTTGTTATGCAATAAATTAAGTTGGTTATTCAATAAATCTAATTTATCAGAAAAATTTTCAGTAATATCTAAATTATCAGCATGCTTGAAAAACTGTGCAGGAATTTCAGAAATTTAAAAATTATTGCAATAATTCATTTTCCGTACCTTGATCGGACACTGGTTCTTGTTGTGTTCGTGCTTCTGGCATTTGAAGCATCTGATATGGCTTTTGTCCCTCTGAACTCCTGGCGCTGGTACCTCCTTTGCCGGCGGTGGTGACGATCGAGTCTTATGAGTAGGACACTGGTTTTTATTGTGTCCTCTCTCCCTGCACTTAAAACATATTATATGAAACTTGAATTTTGACATAATTAAAAAAATACCTGATTCACCCTTGGCTCCCCCCTCAATTCCTGGCGTCTTTGCTCCGTCGGCTGTTAGTCCGGTGAAGAGCAACCTGGCTATGATACCACTTGTAGGATCGATGCCGTCGATAGAGGGGGGGGTGAATATCAACTTGAAAATTTTGTCGAAAACTTCGACGTTCATTCGTTCGTTCTAGTCAGAGAGTTAGTAGCACAGCGGAAAATAATAAAACAAATGAAAGACACAACACAGAAGACACACAGGTTTTTACTTGGTTCGCAACCCCCCAGGGACAGTACGCCCAAGGCCTAATCACGGGTAGCGCCCGTCCAATAGTGGTCTCCTTTCCAAAATTTTTGGAGGTGGAGAAACCCGTCTTACAGTTCAAGTTTACAAGCAAAAAGATATAACCAAAATTGCGAACTTGTAAAATAAAATTGAACCAAACAAAAGTCTTTCCGGCCAATCCAGAAGTCCAAAGTGTGCCACACTTTCTCCTGGAGCCTCCTTGGTCACAGAGCTTCATCTTTAGCACTTTTTCTTTGTTCAGAATGCTTAGAATGATGTTGCAAGTGATATTCTAAGTTGAGGGGTCGAAACCCCTTTTATAGCATCATCCAGGGCGCTAAAGAGCCTCTGAGGCGCCCTATAGGCGGTCAAAAAATCATTCGGAATCGCAAACTTCGCGATGCTGATAAGCCAGGATGTGCAAGGTGCCCTAGACCATCTAGGGTGCCTGGGACCATCCAGGCGCCTGGGATGGAGCCCTTTAGGGCACCCTGAAGCATGGGGGGCGCTTGTATTAACATAGGCGCCCTGGATGCTTCTTCCAGGCGCCATTTTCCCTGCGTTTGCTCATCTGTCTTGCCTCCAACTCCAGGTACCTGCAAGACAATCAAACACAAGACAAATATACAGATAATCTTAGCCTTAAAGATTGGTTTTGACTTTGGATTTCACTCGAAATCCTAGGTTGAACCGACAACTAATGTTCCCTTTCCTGGGGAACGCGACCTCGCCTACTCCTCTCAAGAGAAGTTACCTTTTGTCAATCGGCTCCTCCTGTTGGACTTTTGCCCGATCATTCAGATCAGGACTTCGGTGCCCAGTCCATGACCAAGACTTATTGCCCAACCCTCGGTCAGGTCTTCGTGCCCAGGCCACGACCAGGACTTATTTCCCAATTCCTCGAACCAGGACTTCGTGCCCAACCCTCGGTCAGGTCTTAGGTGCCCAACCCTCGGCCATGACTTAGTGACCAATTTCTCGAACCAGGACTTCGTGCTTAGGTTATCTAGGACTTTTGTTCTCCTTGATAAAGACTTCTTTTGCTAGTTATATTAATCCTGACTAGACTTCTCTTCTGCCAAACATTAAGTCCTGTTTGGCTCACTCCTTGGTCTAACTAACCAACCCTGGGTTTTCTACTAAACATCAAATCCTGTTTAGCTAACCCTTGTTCTAACTGATCAAATCTTAGTATATTAACCAGATTAAATCTAGGTTTGATCACTTTGCCAAACATCAGGTCCTGTTTGGCTAAACCATTGTCAACCTGATCAAGCCTGGTTTAACCCTACTAAACATAAGGTTCTGTTTGGTTTAACCCTTGATTACTTTGACTAACCCTTACCTTGTCTCACACATATTGTTATTAACTTTAGTATATTGTTAAACATCGAAACATTTAGAGGAAGACATCATTGATGCATCTTGCACCAACATAAGAAACTTCTCTGCCTACAACAAAGGAGGATTTTAGTAGAGCTTTCAACCACCTTGGATTAGCAACATCCCCGACTACAACCAAGTAAATCGTAGCCTCTTCATTTTTATTATTGTTTATGTTCGTAATTATTTTAATTACTTGTTAATTAATTATCATTGCTAAAGAAGTTGAAAAAGATAGAATTTATATTTGCAAGGCTATTCACTCCCTTCTAGTTGTCTAACAGGGGACCTTCACTAACAAGCTGAATTAAGTGTGCAGGAAAGTGCCGATTGAGTCTAGGCACCAAATCTTGATATGGAGGATTGGACAACGAAGATCTGGTTTGGAGGACTGGGAACTAAGACCTGCCCGTGGGTTAGACATTAAGTCCTGATTTAGAGGATTGGGCAATGAAGACTAGATTTGAAGGACATGGCACTAAGACCTAGCCGCAGGTTGGGCACAAAGTCCTTGTCTGGAGGATCGACAAATGTCTTGGCTGATCAAGGACGATATACAAGAGTCAAGATAGGTTGAGAATCAGATGTCAGAGTTCTAGTCATTATCAGAGGCTGAGCAAATGCCTAACCAAGGGTTGTTAAATGGTAAACTCTCCTAAGAGGAGTAGGTGAGGACATGTACCCCGACGAGGGGACAGTAGGCATTGGTTCGCCCTAGGATTTCGGTTGAAACTTAAAAGTCAAGAGGGACAGCTCGAACTATCAAATGTATTTCATTTTCTATACATATATTTTTCTTGTGTTTTTCTAACTCTATTTTGTAGAAAAAACAAAGAAAAGGAAGGCTAGAATTCAGGGTTTAGGAGCTTAGGGTTCAAGCGCCCGGTGCCCTCCAGGCGCTCAGAAGCATCCAAGCACCTAGAGCTCTGGGTTCCTGGGAATGACTCAGGCGTCCGGGCTCAGAAGACTCAACCATGTTCGGTTGAGATGGCGCGCGTGGAGTGGTCGACCCACATCACAATCTAGGAGCCCGAGAAGGCTTTAGGCGCCTGGGAGTGGATAAACATGAGGGATCAAGTTTCAATGAGTTATTGCCATGTCTCCAGGATGGAGGTGCCTAGGAGGGCATTTAGATGCCCAGACCACCTATAAAAGCAGCTTCGATCAGAGCCTTGGAACATCAATTCACTATAACTTTTGCTCTTGTGTGTTGCGCCAAAAACTTATCAAAGATGCCATAACACTATTTCAATGACAAATGCTCAATTTTTAACTCTTTAGTCATCAGCATTCTTTATTTTTGAATTGTACTTTCATATTTAATTTGTAACACATTTTCAAACTCATAGTGATTGCCCACAAAACGTGATTAAGGCTTGCAGACCTTGGATTAAGAGCCATCATAGACCTAAACAAAGTAAAAACAAACACATTAGCATTTTTTTTTGCTTCTATTCTTATTTCCACTGCAATTTACTCTTATTGTCATTCGAATTTCAAAAAAGCCGATGAACGCTATTCTCCCCTCTATCTCTCGACTCGATCCTACAATTGGGTCTTTAAGACTAGGAACAACTCGAATGGTAATATTGAACAATATAAAGTTAGGCTTGTTGCTAAGGGACACACTCAACAAGATGACATTGATTATAAAGAAACATTTTCACTTGTCTCAAAGAAAGTCTCATTACGTATTATCATGACACTAGTGGTTTATTATGATTTAGAGTTACACTAGATGAATGCGAAAATAGCCTTTCTAAATTGAAATCTTGAAGAAGAAGTATATATGGTCCAATCTAAAGGTTTTTAATTGAAGGAAAAGGTCATCTAGTGTTAAATACGGTAAAATAAAACCTAGTTGTAAATGTTCTCGTAAATTTGTGGGATTAACCGGGCGAGGGTTGAGTGGTTTAGGGAGTTTACGGATGAAGTTTAAGGGGATAAAAGTCTAACTTAAAGGGTGGGGGTTTACTGACCCAAAGTTTCAGGGTTTAGATGCTTAAATGTCCTAGTTTAAAGGGGGTGTGAAGAGAGGGACACAAGTTTTAGGGGTGGAACTACGAATAACCTAAAGCTAGGGGTGGTTTTGCAAAGTGTCACCTTCTTAAATTCCCCTTTCCTCTGTTTCATCATCGAGGTTCTCTTCCCTGATCTCCACCTCCTTCTCTCGATCGGTGGCGCTGACTCCTGTTCGTTGAACGATCTCGCAGCAGAGCCCTAGCTCAACTGATCCATTGCTCTCCATTCGACCCTCGCGACCAAGGATCAACCACCTGTGGTAAGGGGATCTAGAGTTTTTCTCTGTAGGGATCTCTAGGCAAAAAATATTTAAAAAATATAGCAGAATATCGAGATCTCTTCGAGAGATCCATGTGAAAGAAAACTCATACAAAATTAGATCTATCAAACTAAGGGTTATACCAGAGCCCTAGCTCAACTGATCCATTGCTCTCCATTCGACCCTCGACCAAGGATCAACCACCTGTGGTAAGGGGATCTAGAGTTTTCTCTGTAGGGATCTCTAGGCAAAAAATATTTAAAAAATATAGCAGAATATCGAGATCCCTTCGAGCGATCCATGTGAAAGAAAACTCATACAAAATTGGATCTATCAAACTAAGGGTTATACCTTTGTTGCGTGCCCTTCGGTTATCCCGCTGGTCCTCGGTTCGTTGGATCTCTTGCAGTTTCAAGTGTCCATGCCTCTAGTAGTATCCACACGAACATGATCTATGCCTCAGAAAAGAGCAACCATAGTTGTACTAGCAACTTGGGATGACTCACAAAACACCAAAATCCCAAAGTGATGGTTTCGGCCAAGAGAGAGAGGGAGGAGGAAGAAGAAGCATGACCCCTAGTCTCATCACAAAATATTCTTTTATAGTCATCCAAGTGAAGATGAACCTAGTGTGAATGCCAATAAAACTCAATGAATATCTTGATATTCAATTTGGTTTTTGCATCTTCTCTTCATCTAATGAAGAGAATAACTCAATTTGGTTTTTCCATCTTTTCTTCATCTAATGAAGAAAATAGTTCAATTTGGTTTTTTCGTCTTATCTTCCTCTAATAATAATATTTATTAACCTTTTAATGAATATTATTCATTCTCAAGTGGTTGAGTCTAATCTAAAAGAGTTTAACTCGGATTAGACTCTATCCCTTAACTCAATTGGCTTCATGAGAGTCTAAATTAATCCAATTTAGAATCATAATTTAGTCGAACTACATTCAATTATCACCGAGACATTGTGTCATTTGTGTGTGACTCAATAGATTCTCATAATGTTGGCAATGTATCTAAACCACTTTAGACATAAACAATGAGCGGCATCTAGCAATTCATCATTGCTACCCAAGTGACGAGAATGTCAAGATCTGACATAACCTTTCTGTGACTATTATAATGTATGATATTGCCCTTCTATTCTCGATATCTAGATTAATCAATAAGGCATAGACCGTTTCATCCTCTAATCAATCTTTGTGTTTCTTTATCACCAAGTAGACTTACTCAAGCAAATGAACTTAATATCTCATATTGACTCATTTGAGCATGATCATGCATTTACTAGTCCTACTCAATCAAGGGACCCACAGATATCACTCGCATCATATAGGAGGGATAGACCAATCTACATCACTAACATCCCTTCACATAATTTCTTGCATACCCAGTAATTGACTTTATAGTCCACCCTATTACGGGTGACATTTGACGATACCATTACACACAACTCCTTATGTAGAGAACTGTAATGACTTTAGATCTAAGAACTATTCATATTAATAGTCACATGAGAAAGTTTATGACACTCATATAACGATCCATGAATCTTTCTCATGATGGGTCAATTAAGTACACATTCTCTAATATATACCCATGTGTCAACTTGATAACTTGATATCCCATATCCATGACTTGTGAGATCAAGTCATAAATTGACCTACATGCTAGTCTCAATGCATTAATATCGCCCTTGAATATTAATACTTGACTAGGAATAGTTAAGAGTAGTATTCTCTACATCATCTCACTATCAATTCAACCAATTGATATAATGTAGATCAGAACCTATTATCTAAGGACATTATTATACTTATTCATTGGAAACAATCATGAAATAAATATAATAATGAAACTTTGCCTTTATTAAATAGAATATGATACAAAATGTTTCCTAGACAATCATCTCGTAATTGACTCTAGGGCTAACACTAGCAATCTCCCATTAGTAGTCTAGCACTAATGTCAATCACTGAAATATCGAATACCCAGTGACCTAGTGTGACCATCATATTTTCTCTGTGGCAATGCCTTGGTCAAATGATCTGCGATGTTAGCGTCCGTCGGTACTCTATATATCCTTACATCTCCTTTATCGATGATCTCTCAAATGAGATGGAAGAGCCGTAGTATAAGCTTGGACTGCTGATGAGAGCGAGGTTCCTTAGCTTGTGCAATTGCTATATTGTTGTCACAATAGAGGTCTATTGGGTGTACTATGCTAGGAATCACACCAAGCTCTATAATAAACTTTCGGATCCAAATAGCCTCCTTCATTACATCAGATGCAACAATATACGACTTCTGTTGTATAATTTATGATTGTGTCCTGCTTCGAACTCTTCTAGCTCACAATGCCACCATTCAAGCAAAATATATACCCTGACTGCGATCTGGAATCATCCCTGACAGTTTAGAAGCTTACATCACTGTAACCCTTTACAGTAAGCTTTTTATCGCCTCCAAATATCAAGAAATATTCTTTCGTCTTTCGTAAGCACTTAAGAATATTCTTGACAGTTGTCTAGTGACTTTCACCAGGATTTGACTAGTATCTGCTCGTCATGCTCAACACATACAAGATATCTAGGCGAGTATATAGCATGACATATATGATAGACCCTATAGCAGATGGATAAGGGATATGATCCATGCGTCTCACTCCTCCTTAGAAGAGGGATATTGAGTCTTCGGAAGACTCACATTATGTGACATCAGTAAAAATCCCTTCTTGAAATTTTGCATGGCAAAATGATATAATATCTTGTCAATGTATGTACTCTGACTTAGGCCAAACAATATTTTAGATCTATCTCTATAGATCTTGATGCCAAGAATGTAGCCAGCTTCACCTAAGTCCGTCATTGAGAAACAATTTCACAACCATATCTTCACTGATTGTAATGAAGGGATATCATTTCCAATAAAGAGTACGTCATTTGCATACAAGCTCAGGAAGATAACTGTGCTTCCACTAACCCTCTTGTAGACACAACATTCATATTCATTCTTGATGAAACCAAACTCTTTGATCACATCATCAAATCGAAGATTCCAGCTTCGAGAAGTTTACTTTAATCCATAAATGAAACTTTGCAACTTACATACCTTTTCAGTATTCTTTAGATCTACAAAACCCTCAGGTTGTGTCTGTTGGGGCAATCAACCCTGATATGATCTGGGGGATCATGGTTTTAATGTGTGTGTGGTCAATATGGTTAAGTTAGGATTTGTTGTTGGACTAATATGTGTACATGAGTGTGCAGGTGTACATGTACACATGGACTTGGTTGATGTCTTCAGGTGAAGGGTGATATGGAGGCAAGCCGTGGGGTTGTGTGCGCACCCGAGGGACCATGAGTATAGCAGAGACGATGAGCCGATGGACGCGGACTTTGAGGCGTATGTGAAGGGTAGCATGGAGGCAAGTTGGAGGCTTGTGTGCATATCCGAGGGACGAGGGCCAAAGTCGAAGAGGGCGCGAAGGCAATAGATCGAGACTGTGGTTTAAAGAGTCAACCGGGTTGTGAGGGCCTGAGTAGGTGTGTTTGTACTCAGAGGCTAAGCCGGGAGGGTTCGAGTGCGGAGAGAAATGTACTCAGGGAGTGTAACCCTAGGCTTAGGATCGGACTAGTCGACTGCCCCTGACTGGTATCGACTGGAATAGCTGCTGGATTCGAATGTTATACTGTAACGGTCGAATCTGAGTGGGACCAGTCGACTGCTCCAGGGGCAGTCGACTGGTAGCGGCTATTTCAGCCTCGAGCTCTATTTAAAGGAGCTCATTTCATGCTTTATTCTTTTGGTGAAACTTACTTGGTTAGAGTGAGTTAGTAGCTTGGTGATCTCAGGTAGTGTTCAGATCTTGTGGAGAGGTTTCTCCACCCATAAGGAGCTATGCGATCTAGCCGGAGGTGCTTCGGGGAATCATCCACCGACGGATTAGGGATCGCCCACCTTACGGGCAACCGTGGAGTAGAAGTTTATCTCCAAACCACGTAAATCGTGAGTGTCTTCTTATTGTTAGTTTTATTTTTACTTAGTATATTCCGCTTGCGCACTAACAACGTAGGAAGAAGATTCGAAAAGTGTTATTCACCCCCCCCTCTGGCAACCGTATCGATCTAACAAGTGGTATCAGAGCAAGGTTCGCTCTTGATTGGAATAACCACCAAAGGAGCAAAAGCTAGAGGAGAAAACAATGGAAGATAAGTTGGATGACGATATCTACACTCCATCTCCCTACGATCATGAAGATTTCGAATATTGGAGGATGTGAATGAAGACGTGACTTGGAATGGAGTGGGAATGTAGAATGATAATAGAAGAGCCCTTCGAAGTTCCAAAGGACAAGCACGGAAAGAAGCTTCATCCTAGATATTGGACTAAGGAGCAACAAGAGCAATCTAGGGCAAACGAAAAGGTAATTGGTATATTGGTTAATCTTTTTCCTAATAGTGTTTTGAGTGGTGTCGGGAAATATGAGAATGCTTATGAATTGTGGGATAAGTTGGAAAAATGTCACGAGAAACCTACACAAGATCAATTAGTGGAAGACCCCAACGAGACAAGCAAAACGGATCAAGAGGAAGAAAAAGAAAAGGAAGTGTCAATTTCATCAAGTGAAGAGGCAAAATTGAGTGAACAATCTTTCACCTCATCAAGAGAAGAAGAGGAGGTGTCAAACTCAAGGATTGAGGAGGAGGAGAGACCCTCATCCATACCGGAGCAAGAAGAAGTTTCTACCTCCACCAAAGCAAGAACCAAAGACCATATTATATGCTTTGGATGCAACAAGAAGAGGCACTACAAGGACAAGTGTACATTAGGTAATAAGAAGGTAAACCCTAAACCCAGGCCCATTCAATTTAAATCTAATGTGGGTTGTAGGGAAAGAAAAGAAAAGAAGCACATTAGGTGCTATACACGTGGTGACTTAGGACACTACCATACAAAGTGTTCAAGAAGTAAAGAGCTCAAGAAAATGGAGCATTTGAGGAAATGGGAGAAAGAAGAAAAGAAGAAGAGGAGCTTACATCAAGGGGGAGCTATAAGGGTAAGGGAGGTATTCCCTAATTTTACTTATGCTTCAAATTCTTCCATGAATGCTAGAAATGTTAATAATTGCTTGCCTAGATGTAATTTTGGCTTTAAGTATCATGATAGAACTAAAAACACTATTGCGTGCCAAAATGTTCAAGAATCTATGATTTGTGATAAAACTAGGGTTTTTAGAACTAAAGATCAAGACATCAACCCTAAGAAAGGGAGACACATGCATATGAAAATGGGTAGACCTAGGAATGGTAAAAATAGACAAAGTGATACTAAGGTTACGGATTTGGAAAAGGAAAATCAAGTTTTGAAAGCAAAACTTGATAAATTGGAAAAGAAACTAGATAAATTCATTAGGGAGTCCAAGGGGTCAAGCATGATGCCAAATGATCAACCTTTTAGAAATGGCAGGTCGGGATTGGGATACTACTCTGGGGGTCAAATATTAGTAAAAAGTTATATTCAAAGATGCACTATGACTATGGTAGAGAAAAGATAAAAAATGGCAAAGAAAACCCATTTAAAGGAGAAAAGAAGTATTTGACCAAGAAAAAGGCCTATAGAGCTAAGAGAGCAATAGTGGAAGGTAAAGAAGCATCGGAGGAGCACCGGTGTGGTCTAGCATTTGTGGATAAGTTACCTAGGGAGGTAACTACGGCTAGGAGCTCAAGGGAGAGCTCTAGAAGCCAAAATGGGATCCATGGTCAATGGATCTCAGGAGGATTTCTCCTAGGAGACTAGATGGGCTATGAAGTGTGCCAAAAGGTTTAAATGCTATGGTTAGCCTTAATCCTAGGGAATTGGCACACTAAAAGGAGTTTCATGGTGAAAAAGAGGAAAATATGATTATAATTGAGAGAAATTAGTTTTAATGTGTAAATGCCATATAACTTGATGCTATTAGTGTATTATGAATGAGTATAGGAAGAAGCATCAAGAAGAGGTCCAAATTAGAACTTTTAGTTGAGTTTAAATGACCCAATTTGGATAGTTTTGAAGTTTGTACCAATCATAGGATTCGGAATAGTTTTGATTGAAAACATATTTTTTCCAAGTAGACATAGGATTCACAAATCTCTCTACAAAATTTCAGATTTTTTGGAGATTTATGGAATTAATTAGGCATTTCTGAAATTAGACTGAGAAACTAGAATTTCAGGTATCAGTCGACTGGCTCAGAGCCAGTCGACTGGTCCAGAACACAGAAACATTCTGTATGTTTTGGCAGTCGACTGCCCTGAGAGGCAGTCGACTGGTCCGCGTGATCTATAAAAGAACAGGCAGCACGGGTTGGCCAAAACCTATGGTTTTGCTTGCCACCCCCTGCGGAAATCTCCTTCTCCCGAGCTCCTCTCGTGTTCTAAGCCTCTCCCAAGCTCTAAAATCCTTCCCTAAGCCTTCTCTAGCTCGGATCTACAACCTAGGGTTGTGAGACCTCTCTTCTCAAGTCTAGATCACTCATTACCATCATGAAACATTTGGGAAAGAGGTAAGAACTTGGATAGGTTAATTTTTCCCATTTAAACTATGATTTGGAACTAATGTGATGATTTTTGCATGTTTTCTTTCTTTTTTTTCTTTGTGGGGGTGGTTTGGTATACATGCATGTGTATGTCGCATTTTATTTTGGCCTCTAAGTGACCAATAGGTGAGGGATCCTCACGATAATGTCAGAGATAGTCGGGAGAGTCTAGATTCCGGTCCGTAGAGTGTAGGAAGAGGTATGACGACAATGACTTTGTGATAATGAATTGTCGGTATTTAAATAGGGCATTCTTTCAAGAAAAGTCCCCACAAATTTCTGAGATGATCACATACTTTGGGGCAGAGCAATTGGTCTACTGTCGTCATGATATTAATTTGGACCTTTGCAAAGAATTTTATGCAAATCTTACTTGCATTGATTCTGATAGTAGTTTATACGAGTCCATGGTAGCAGGAGTTCGCATTCCTTTCTCACCCGTCATCTTAGGTCAATTTTTAGAGTGTAGGATATCACATAATGCATCCACTTACTTCCTTACTGTTGTTGAGCCTCTCTCTCTGCATGACATTACCATAGATCAGATTCATATACATTCCTTTAAGAGGCATCGGCATGACACAGAGCACATCTTTGATGCCAAACATATGAGTCCATTTAGCTATGTGTTGTACAAAATTGTGATAGAGTGTTTTTGGCCCATCGTCACCAAGGGGCGGGCTAGGATTAGACTGCCACATTGGGTGATGATGTATGCCCTGGAGAGGAGATTAGATATTGATGTCTCCCTGCATGTATTTACAACCATTTGTCATTTTTCCCATAGTGTCAATGGGAAAATTTACATGCCTTTTTTGCCATGTCCTGACCGAGTTCTTTGAGTCTTAGGGTATCCATACATCTAGCGGTCAGGTCCGACACCTGTCTAAGAATTATGATCAGATTGGCACACGCTAACTATCCTTGGCAGGTATCGAGTGTAGGTAGGGAGAGTTCGTCTGGAGGTAGCGTTCGGAGTCCTCCAGCTCTGAGGAGGAGCCAGCTGATGGAGTTACACGTGAGGAGTTCTCCTAGCTCCGGGCTGACGCTCACGACCTCCAGGAGGACCTCCATAGTTAACAGCAGCAGCAGTTGGGCTTCCAGCAGACCATTCAGGCTGAGGTTCAGGGGTTCCGAAGCTAGCAGGATGAGATGCTTGAGATGATACGCCAGCTGCACCTTGTTGGGACCGGGTGCATGTTGACGTGGATACGGGTTCGTAATTTAAAAAAATAATTACGTGCAGCGGAAGAATTAGCATAAATAATTTCTCAAATTATTTTAACCACGTATCTAGCATGCAACCTTATGATGTGTGGACATGATCATAAATTAAAATTTTACAGAAAGTAAACTAATTTACTCAATACCTCGCGTAACTCGAAGTAAGGGACGAGATCCAACCGTAGCGTCCCTTGGAAGCTCCGCCTCTATTCGCGTCCACGCCGAGTTCTCTTCGGGATGACTTCGCAAAGCCACGAGTTTTGTGCCGACGAGAACTACTAGATTCTCCAAAGGCACAACTAGAATATCAAGAGAGAGAGATGGAAACTAACCACCAAGTAACGGAATCAAGATTCCGAGGGAAGGAAGGAGTTGCGACCCGCTTCTTCTTCTTCTTTGGCACCTTCTTGGTGGAGGAGGCTCACGGGAATCCTAGGTGGTGCGCCGGCCCTAGGGGAGGGGAGAGGGCGCCGACCCTAGAGAGAGAGAGAGGGAGAATAAGAGAGTGAGAGAGAGAGCTTGCTACTTTATCTCTTAATTGGAATTCAAGCCTTGCCTTGGTTCCTTTATATAGTAGCCTCTCCATCGCCATGTCTCCCCTTTAACGGAATAAATTTTTCACAAGAAATTTATCTTATAAATTTTCTTATGAATTATTCCGTTATGCCAAGTTTTATTATAACTAACTTTATAATAAAACAAATACATCTCCCCTTTTATTATGGAATAAAATTTATTATAAATTTTTCTTATCATGGAAAAATCAATTCATAATTGATTTTATAAAATAAACCAATCCATGGTTCATTTTAATTTCCAAAAAACGAATAAATTTATTATATAAATTTTTCTTATCATGGAAAAATCAATTCATAATTGATTTTATAAAATAAAATAAACCAATCCATGGTTCATTTTAATTTCCATAAAAAGAATAAGTTTATTATATAAATTTTTCTTATCATAGAAAAATCAATTCATAATTGATTTTATAAAATAAAATAAACCAATCCATGGTTCATTTTAATTTCCATAAAAAGAATAAATTTATTATATAAATTTTTCTTATCATGGAAAAATCAATTCATAATTGATTTTATAAACCAATCCAAGGTTTATTTTAATTTCCATGAAAATAAATCTCTTTATATAAATTTCTTTATATAAATTTCATTATATAAATTTCTTTATATAAATTTATTTATCCATAATTTTATAAAACAAATCGCTTTTGATTTATTTTATAATTTAAACCAAATAAGTTGGTTTCCCTCCTTTATTGTGGCCGGCCAAACCAAAGAGGGTGGGTACCCTCTTTGGCCGGCCACACTGATAGATACCATTTTTGTTGATTATTTTAATTGTTAAAATCCATGTTTGACCCATGTTTTACTTGTTTAATTATGATTTTTCCCTAGGTTTTAGGACTTCCTCTTATTTTGGACTTAATTGCAAAATTACACATATTTGGATTATTTGGCCACTAATTTTCTGATATATTTTTGTAGGCATTAAAGGATCCTGGACCTAGGGCATACTGGGTCAAACTTGAGTCGGAAGTGGAACCGGATCGAATTATCATGTTTTGGATTAATCCGGGCAGTCCGATTCAAGAGCGGCTAGATCTGAGCCATCCGGGATCATCTGAAGCAATCCGAGCTAGGGTTATGGTTGATCAAGCATTCTGATCAAGATCTGAAAGTTTCATCCCAATCAGAGGTCAATCAACCGTTGGATCAAGCTTGGAGGGCTCTAGATCGTCCATTCACAGATTAGGTTGATCTGGACCATCCGTTGTAAATCTGGAGGATCCGAGCGACCACGAGGCAGATCCTGACCCCAGATCATCATCATCAAAGTTTGGCTCCAATCAGAGCAAGATCAGCCGTTGGATTTCTCAAATTAATCACAGTCGTCCATTGATAGCTATTTAATCAGAAACTCCCCAGCCTTTCTCCTCGTCGCGTCTCCGCCGCTACAGTAGGTTGTTTCATTCTTCTTCGTTTTCCAGCTGATTTCTTCCATCCAAGGGGTGCGGCCACCTCATCTCTTCATCAGATCAAGTCGAGGTCACTAGGGAGAGTAGTTTGTGGAGTTTTCAGCTCGGAATTGGGCAAGAGCAGGGTTGTTTGAGGGTTTCGGCAGCTTTGCATTTGAAGGATTCGATTTCAGTTTTGTCAGATTCTACATCAGTCTAAGCCATCTGGAGGGGTTCTCGGACAAGCTTGGATCATTCCCGCACCTTCGTTTCAATCAGACAAGGCTGAGTTGAAGAATTCAAATGGGTTTTCCTTCTTGAACAGATTCGAGCTCGATTCGACCGCAGATTCAGTTCCTCAGTGAATTGCTGAGCTTAGGGGTTCGAGGCCAGCTCTTGATTGACAACCAAGAAGATTTTGAGCTAATGAAGCGATTGGGGTTTAGTTAAATTAGCAAATTTTCGTTTGTAGCTGTAATTTTCGTTACTGCTCTAGTTTCGGTTCTGTATTTGGTTTAAGATTCGTTAACTTGGTTTAATGCATTGTTCTGCTGTAATTAGGGTTTAATCCAATCAGTTAAGTAATTTGGAAGCTTGTTTAGGTATTGATCGATTTCAATTTTAGTTAATTTTATTTTCCTGCTTGCGTATCAATTCTGATTCCTATTTTTCAGCTTCTGATTTCTGTTTTTCAGCTATACATCTTGCGTATCAGTTGTATCAGGTTCTGAATTGAGTGTGAATGTATATTAGATCTTTGACTTCTGTTCTAAAACATTGGAAGTGTGCCTGTGACTCTAAGTTTACTTGTTTGATCTGCATTTAGTTAAAACAAAATTTCTGCACACACTTTCGGTTCCCTTGATCTGAGTGGTTGTTTTCCATCAAGTTTCTTGTGAAATTCAGCTTTTGATTGCTTGATTCAGCTTCATATGCCTTAAATCAGCCAATAGTTTCCATTTAGCATCAATTTCAGCTCCTTGATCAGTCATTGCAAATTTCTGCAGTAACTTGCTTGAGACTATTTGTCCCTGCTGCGTATCAGCCCACTTTCAGTTTCTGAATTCTGTTTAAAGCATGTATTAGTTTTCCTTCTGCATCTATTCATTGCAGCTTTTCTCATCCGCATAGCAAGGGAACTCAATTTCTGTGTATCAGTTTTGTTGCAACTCAGATTTACGTTTCTGCAATGTTAGCTGTCTATTTCTGCTAGCAACTCTGTTTTTGCAAGTACCAAGCTTCGTTTCTGAAATGGTATCAGCTTTGTATCAAGTGGGGTTGCGGAATTAAATTTGTATCAGTTTGGCTAAAGATTGCTTTGCATTTGGTTAGTTAGGAGTGGTTAATCCGGAAGCAATTCTTTGCATTTAATATAAGCTCTTGGCACATCAGATTTTATTCTTGGTATCAAGTTGTTTCACTTTCTCACTCGGTATCAAGTCTTCATGTCCGAAAATCCTGGTTATAATTCTGCATCAGTTTCAATTGTGATGGCTGCACTATTTTGATTCAATTACTTAGTATTTGGAATGCAATTGATATAGAATTTGTTATCATGTTTGATTTTCCAAATCTGAAATCTACTTCGGTTTGATTGAGTTATAATTGGTTGAGTCTTCCATTGCATTTATCTAGCTTAAGTTTTGTTCATTAGTTTGGTTTCCTTTATCATTCATTGTGATTTTATCTCTGACTTGAAACCAAACCCAAATCACATTCGAAACCCAAATTCACAAACGATACATAAATACAAGCTCGAATCACACAACATCAACTAGCCCCGAGAAAAATACGACCTGTGGCCCCTATATTACATTTTCATACTTTTGATTGTAAAAGGGTTTCCAGCATTTCATATACATTTAAATTTGAGACCCACTTTCGTGACAGTCTATTTTGGGCTTATCAAATTTTTGGCGCCGTTGCCGGGGAAGCAACTAGTTGATTTGTTTGATTTTTGCTTGTATACTTTTTGACATATCATTGGGTTCTATTTTCTGTTGCTTTATCATTTGTATACGGTTGTTGCCATTTTTTCTTGTTTGTTTTGTGACAGGGCTATAAAATCCAAATGTTTTCACCAGAGGAGTATTCACAGCTCAAAGATACACTGGAGGGGTTAAAAAATATGCTTAAGCACTGGAATTCCCAACTAACACCCAACAGTGATTCATCTACTTACCAGCAGCCGTGTCCTCAATTTCAGCAATCACAGTCGAATTTTCAATGACCCAATCAATTCTTTCAGCCACATTTATAGCAATTCCAGCAACCCAATCAATTTTTTCTGCCACCATTACAACAATTCAAGCAACCACAGCAATTCCAACAATTTCAGCCGGATTTTCAGCCAATTCAGCCATTATTCCAGAATTATCAGATTGGGTAGCCATCATTTCAACAATTTCAGCCAAATTTCCAGCCACAAATTCAGCATGGGCAGCCACCATTTCAGAATTTCCAACAACAAAACCAGAATTTTCAGCCCACTCAATTTGAGTTTTCACCACCACAATTTCAACCTCAAATCCAAGATTTTCAGGGCTACAATTTTTAGCCATCTCCACCAACTTGTGAACCAAATTTTCAGCAGTTAAATCAGCTTGTGCAACCATTTGATCAGCCCCCACAGTTTCCATTTCAGCATGCACAGCCTACTCTTGATTTTCAGCAGCCTTATGTTACTTTTCAAGACCAACAAGAGTTTGAGGCTCAACAACAGAGGACGATAGAGATGTTGCAACAAGTTCAACAACAACAAGAACAACAACAATAATGGTTTCAAAACATGCAAGATCGATTGAATCAGATAAAAGCCCAAAGATCAGAACAATTAGCTTCTCAAGTTGATTATAATTCTGAGAGCCCCGGAGTTGATTTTATATCGGTTCAAGGTGACCCTAGTGCATGGCCAAGTCCTTCTTCAAGTAATCTTGCACATTTGATAGAAGAAGAAGAAGATGTAATCATCAAATATTGGGCACCTACAGCATGCATCCCTCCGGAGATTCCTACTCAAAATTCAATTTCAAATTTTTCAGCTCCAGAAGAAGAAACTGACGCTCCACAGGACCATTCTAGACTTTTAATTTGTGATGATAGTGATATTAATGGTCCTAATTTTTCTGATATTGTTGTTGCAGATATTACAGGAGAAACATACACGGGAGATGATTCCACAGGTGCAGGGGATTGCACTAAGCCCCAGGGACCACCACAGTTGACTGGTACATTAGAAGATGTTGGATCGTGAAAAACCGATAGAGGGGGTGGGTGAATATCGGAAATCGCTCTTTTTCGGAAAACTAAGAGTATGTGCACAGCGGAAATAAAAATACGAGACACAGCACAAAGACACAGTGGTTTTTACTTGGTTCGGAGCCTGTGTCGACTCCTACTCCAAGGCCCACGGTCGTTGACCGTTTACTTTGGGCAATTCTATATTCACGCAAATAGGTTACAATGATTTCAATTACAAAGAGAGTGCAATAAAATAATAATAAAATATTAAGCTCTTCGTTACCGACGTCCGGAGTGTATCGATTCTTTTCGGGGCAGTGGGACGTCGTCGGCTCGAGGTGAGGCGTTTCTGGAGCAAGGCACGAGCGTAGAAGAGCGTGGAAGCTTTGGAATGAAGTTGATGTTGAAGGCTTGGGCGTTGGGTGCTATTTATAGCACCCAGGGGCGCCCTGGACGTCGGGGGCGCCCTGCCACATGTCAAGCGATCCGTAGATCGCTCAGTCAACTTCTATCCCGCTCGAACAGGGATGAAGTTTGACCATGAGGGCGCCTTGGTCGTAGAGGGCGCCTTGGCTGACTTTTTCCGCGCAGAAATCTCGCTGTGGATAAGCTGAAGCCTCGCAGTCTTGGGCGCGGAGGCGCCCTGGCTGCTGAGGGCGCCTTCACTGACGAAGGCGCCTTCACTGCTGAGGGCGCCTTGCCCATTAAGCAGCCGAAGCTCTTTTTGCTTCGCTTGGTTCTGGTTCACCTTGAGGGCGCCCTGGACACTCAGGGCGCCTTACTCAGCTGATGCCTCACTCCTTTGAGGCTCTCTGAGTTGCAGACACACATTCCTTCGGTCCTGCATTCAGGGTTAGTCCAAAACATAATAAAATAATTAATTATTATTTTATACAGTCTTAGCTGTCTTGGTTCTGACTTTGGTCTCCAAAATGGAGCCCTAGGTCGAACCGACGCCTACTGTTCCCTCGACGGAGAACGCGTCCTCACCTACTCCTCTCGGGAGAATTTACCTGATGCCAACCGTTCCTTTGGTTGGACTTTTGCCTGACGGTCCTTTGTCAGGTCTTGTAAACTGGCAGTCCTTCGCCAGTTGCCTAGCAGTCCTTCGCTAGGGCTTTGGTGCTGGCAGTCCTTCACCAGTGCCTAGCAGTCCTTCGCTAGGGCTTGATGCTGGCAGTCCTTCGCCAGTTGCCTAGCAATCCTTCGCTAGGGCTTTCTTTCATGGCTTTCCTTTGCTAGTGCCTAGCAGTCCTTCGCTAGGGCTTTTCCTGCACACTTGATTAACTTGTTAGAAAACAAGAAAGACTTAACTTTTGACCTATGTTGCCATTATCAAAACACAGGTTTGACGTAGGTGCATTTCTGCACCAACAATCTCCCCCTTTTTGATTTATGGCAACCCTAGTTCAAAAAGTTAAGTTTAAGCAAAACATAACAAGGTTTTATCTTTTGTTCCCTCCCCCTGGAGGGAATCTCCCCCTAGATTTTTCAAAAGTTCGTGGGGTACAAATCTTACTTGTACTTTGAAAACTTAAGTTTTAGATTCTTAGAAGTAACTTAAGTTAAAAATACATAGTAGAGTTTTTAAAGCATAATTAGAGTACTTGTTTTTAAATCATAAGTTTTAAAGTACTCAAAATGTTAGCTTAAGTACTCTGTAAGATATAACAAGCTTAAGTAGGTTTTGAAACACTTTAGTACTTAACAGTTTTGAAAAACTTAAGCTTTAGAGAAAAAATTTTGACAAGCTTAAGTTAGATCCTTTTGAAAGGCTAGAGTATTTTGCAAAATTTTGAAAGCTTAAAAAAAAATTTGAAGCTAGAGTACTTAGCAAAATTTTGAAAGCTTGAGTAGAGAATTTTGGAGTTAGAGTACTTAGCAAAATTTTGAAAGCTTGGAGCTAGAGTACTTAGCAAAAATTTTGAAAGCTTGAAAAAAAACTTAGCCAAAAATTTTGAAAGCTTGAAAAAAAGGTACTTAAATTTTGAAGCTAGAAAGCTTTTAAGAACTTAAGTACTTCTTCAAAAAGTTTAAGCTTTTTCATAAAGGATAAGTATGTTTTTGAACCTTTTTGAATAACGGAAAAATTTTGAAAAAAATAATTTAAAATTTAGAAAAAATAATTTTTCTCTTTTCCTATCTCTTTCTCTCCCCCTTTGCCATATATCAAAACAGATAAATGCAGCATGAATAAAGAAAATAAATAATAATTTGATGTACTGAATCAGTTAGATTTACACTAAATCAATCAATTTTCTCTGTTGGGACCTGTCTAACCCAATTAGCTACTTACTAACTGTTATGTACAGTAGTTTTTGCTAGGGTTAGTCAAGTTAAGTGTTTCTGTTCAAGTTAGATTTTCTAAGCTTGACACTTAACTTGATTGCTGTATAAGTTGTATTTAGTGCCCCAATTACTGCAGATGCACTGACTTAAAGCATCTTGAATTAAGGCAAAGACCTAAGCATCTCAACCCTTTCTAGGTTATCAATCAAAAGTACCCTAAGGTGCTTGTGAGATGCTGGCTTCTAAGTCTATAGGTGCATGCAGTTCTACAGTTAGGGCCTAGGCTAGGTCCATTTTCGAAAAAGCCCTAATTTTAAAAGGGGGTAGTTTTTAAATAAAAATAACACTAAGTCGAGAAAAAAAATGAAAACTGATTTTGAAATTGAGTAAAGCAATTTTTCAAATTCTATTTTAAAACCAATTTTAAGAATACTTTTAACCTATTCTACAGAACACAATCCTAACTGCCTTCTTAGTGAACTAAACTCTGATTCAGGTAAGGGTTTTGTGAATATATCAGCTAAGTTGGATTTAGAGTCAATATACTTAAGTACTATTTCACCCCTGGCTACATGGTCTCTAACAAAATGATGTTTGACTTCTATGTGTTTGGTTCTGGAGTGTTGGATTGGGTTCTTAGTTAAATTAATTGAACTTATATTGTCAATAAATACTTGAGTTTGGGTGTAGTTGAGTTGGAAGTCCTTAAGTGTGTGCATCATCCATAACAGTTGAGCAACACACTCTCCTAAGGCCACATACTCAGCTTCAGTTGTGGATAGAGCTACACAGTGTTGTTTTCTGCTGCACCAACTAACTAGACTTTGACCTAACAGTTGGCAGCTTCCACTTGTGCTCTTTCTATCTAATTTACAGCCAGCATAGTCAGAATCTGAGTATCCTGTCAAATCAAAAGTGGAGGTCCTAGAATACCAAATCCCTACATCTAGGGTGCCCTTTACATATCTTAGTATTCTTTTTAGGGCTGCTAAGTGCGTTTCCTTAGCACAGGTTTGGTATCTAGCACACATCCCTACAGCAAACAAAATATCAGGTCTACTGGCTGTAAGGTACAGTAGGCTACCTATCATACTCCTATAGAGTTTAAGGTCTACTGGTTTACCATCAGGGTCACTATCTATTTTTACATTAGTGGCCATAGGGGTACTTATACTTTTAGAGTTATCCATTTTAAATTTCTTTATTAACTCTTTAGCATATTTAAATTGATGAACGTAGTTGCCATCCCTAGTTTGTTTGATTTGTAGTCCTAGGAAAAAAGTAAGCTCACCAACCAAGCTCATTTCGAATTCTTCTTCCATTATCTTGACAAATTCTTTTAAGAAGTTGGTGTTGGTGGATCCAAAGATTATATCATCTACGTAAATTTGGGCAATAAATATATCTTTTCCTAGGGTTTTAATAAATAAGGTTGAGTCAATTTGGCCTTGTTTAAATTCTTTGGATGTTAAATAGGTTGATAACCGTTCATACCATGCCCTAGGTGCTTGTTTTAGCCCATATAATGCTTTGGTTAGTTTATAAACATGGTTAGGTTTATCTAAGTCCTCAAACCCTGGGGGTTGTCCTACATACACTTCTTCTTTAATGAATCCATTTAAGAAGGCTGACTTTACATCCATTTGATATAATTTAAATCCTTTATGGGATGCAAAGGCTAACAACATTCTAATGGACTCAAGTCTAGCTACTGGGGCATATGTTTCATCGTAGTCTAATCCCTCTACTTGGCTGAAACCCTTTGCTACTAAGCGGGCTTTATTTCTGACTATTTCTCCTTGATCATTTAGTTTATTCCTAAAGACCCACTTAGTATCTATGATGGATTTGCCTTCAGGTTTAGGCACTAGTTCCCAGACTTGGTTCCTTTCAAATTGGGCTAATTCTTCTTGCATAGCTATGATCCAGTCAGGGTCAGGTAGGGCTTCATCTATAGTTTTGGGTTCAATTTTCGATATCATAGCTATTTGACTAAGGTTTCTATAGGAGGATCTAGTCCTGACTCCTAGAGTTGGATCACCCACAATTTGATCAGTTGGGTGACTGAGTCTGGGTTTCTTGGTTCTTCTAGAGCTTGGTTCAGCCTCAGGTCCGGCTGGTCGGTTTGGTTCACTATTTGATTCGACTCTTTGGGCTGGTTCATTTGTTGGTTGGATACTTGATTCAGTTGATTCATTAATTGGTTCAATGGTTAGTTCGTTTAAGGATTCAATTAATGGTTCAATAATTTGTTCATTATTTTCTTGGTCAGAGTTTGATGAAATTGGGTCTGGATTATTAGATGTTGAATTAATTTCTTCATCGAAACTTAAGTTTGTTGTTTCTTCAATTTTCTTAGTTTGTTTGTTGTAAGCCCTATAGGCTCTACTTGTTGTTGAATATCCTAGCAAAATACCTGGGTTTGTCTTGGATTGAAATTTTCTTAAATAGTCTTTGGTGTTTAGGATATAGACTTTGCACCCAAAGACCCTCAGGTAATGTAGGTTTGGTAGTCTATGGTAGTATAGTTCATAGGGGTTTTGTTGTGTCGTTTGTTAATCAAAACCCTATTTTGGATATAACAGGCTGTACTAGTTGCTTCTGTCCAAAATTGATTTGCTAATTTAAATTCGTTGAGCATAGCCCTAGCGGCTTCTTGTAATGTTCTATTCCTTCGCTCGACTATCACATTTTGTTGGGGGGTTCTAGGACATGAAAATTCATGTAAATACCCATTTATCTTACAGAATTCCTCAAACTGTTGATTCTCAAATTCTCCCCCGTGATCACTCCTAAGTCTTTTAATTTTAGTGTCGTTTTGATTTTCAATTAGTTTACAGAATTCAATAAATAGGTTTAGAGTTTCATCTTTGGTTTTTAAGAACCTGACCCAGGTAAACCTAGAGTAATCATCAACTATTACTAAGCAGTATCGGTTCCCGCTTAGTGACTTGGCTCCATGTGAATCAAATAGGTCAAGGTGCAGGAGCTCAAGTATGGTTTGAGTTAAATCAGACTGGATTAGTTTATGATTGGATTTGGTTTGTTTACCTTGATTACATGATTCACATATTAGGTTTTCATTGTTTTTGATTTGGGGATACCTTTGATTAAGCCAAGTTGGGTAATTTTTGAGATAGTTCTTAAATTGGTATGACCTAATCTCCTATGCCAGAGGTTTGATTGTTCTAATTGTGTTAACATGCATTTGGGTATAAGGGGAAGATTTATAGTGTATACATTGTTTTTCCTAGTGCCCTTAAGTATGATTTCTGAGTCTTGTTCATTTCTAATCAGGCAGTTGGAATTGTTGAAGGTAACTATATAACCAGAATCACATAACTGACTTATGCTAAGCAAGTTAAAATTAAAGTTTTCAACCAATAAAACTTTCTTAATAATGAAATCAGATTTAAGCTCAATATTACCTGACCCAATTACCTTGAGTGTAGCATTATTGTCAAATGCTACTGAGCCTAGGTTTTTGAGTTTGAGCTTGGTGAACTTCAATTTGTCTCCAGTCATGTGTCTGGAGCAACCGCTATCCAACATCCATTGGTCCAAATCTTTATGTTCCTACGCATAAAGAATTTTCTTGATTTGGATCCAATTAGAATCAGGAATAGCTTAAATTGAGTTTCACTGCCTAATCTGTCTCACCCAAATCTAGGGTTTTCAATCACGTTAACCTTATAGGTTTTGTGAGACAGTTTTTGATAGTTTATTTTTGAAAAATTTTGAAAACAATTTAAATTTTGAAAACTTAATTAATTTTGAAATTTTTGAAAAGATGTTTAAATCTATAACTGAAATTTTGTGTTAGATTCGAATTTGACAAAAATTAATTTGAATTTGAATTTCAAAAATTGGCTTCCAGGTCTTGGCGAGGCACTAGGCCTTCTTTGGCCGAAGCCTTATGGGATCATCCACCCTTTCCTTGACAAAGCCTTTTAATGAAATTTCATTTTCAAAATTATTCTTTGAAAAATTTCTGGTCTAACTAGTTTGGATTTTGGATCGGTAGCTTCGGCTGGTTTCACCAGTCTAAAGAGACCAAGTAAACTTGATCTTATTAGAATTGGTTTCCCCAACGTACTATCATCTCACCTCCACCCAATACTATGTTTTCAAGTTTCAGTTAAGTTTGTTTGGTCCTTAAACTAGCCTAAGTCTAAGCATGGTAATTTGCAGAAATTAAATAAACAGGCAAACAATCAAGCAATTTAATNCAACAAGAAGATTTTGAGCTTAGGGAAGATTGAGGAGTAGTTTAGCTAGCTAGTTTCATTGTATTTGTAGCTTAAATTTCATTTCTGCCGAATTTGTTTAGTTTCTGTAATTAGATTCAGCTGCTTAGTTTTCGTTTGGAATGGTTTTTGCAGTAGTTAAGTCTCAATTTGGCAAGTAAATTAGCTAGTGAGTTAGTTTAGTGGACAGTAGCTTCTAGTTTCAATTGCTTTGATGTTTAATTGTTGCGTGCCATTTCCTTAGCTTGCGTATCAGTCCCATTTCAGCCCTGCTTTGCACATTTCTGTTCAGTTCGAATTCTTCAGCTTATTTCAATTTCGATTCTTGTGTAGTTAATTCCCTGCAATTAAAGATAGCATTTAGTTTGTTAATGCATTAAATCTGCTCTTGTTTTCCATTCATTTCTATTTCTGAAACTTTTGATCAGCTTGAGTTAACTGTGCATATCAAACCCCATTCTGAATTTCTTCACCTTTCATGTATAGCTTTTGATTATTAGCTTTGCGTTCCCAAGTGGATCGATCAGTTTTCGTGTTGGAGTCATCTGTTTACAGTTTGTGCACATAAATATCAGCTCAGCACACACATTCCCCTGCGTATCAAGCTGCAATTTCTACAACTTGTGCCAAAGTGAGTGTTGGCATCAATTGTATCAAGCTGAACACAATTCATTGGATAATTCTGCACTTCACATCAGTTCTTGGCATATTAGTTTCCTACTCGAATTCCATTTCTGAGTTCAGCTCCTATTGATGTACATCAGTTAATTTCTGCAAAAATCTGCAACCTCATTTCTGAAAATTTGATGCTATATCTGCTCGTGAATTAAAATTCTGTAATCTTCAGCTTAGGGTTTCTGAAAATGTATCAATGTGAGTTTAGTTTATCATCTGCATTCTCTGGTAGTTTGATTCATTCCAAAGCAAGTATATCAAGTTCTGAAGTTGGGTTCAATTTGCTTATCAGTTCTTGCTGTACATCAGTTTTCTACCACGAGTTTTATTTGTAGATTCTGAATTTCCATGTCGAGTGCTCATCAGTCCTTTTTAATCTTTCCTAAACATTGGTTTTGTGAACCCCATTTAAATTGCCGTGCTTGTTCTGCTTGTGGTTTGTAGCTGAATTTCTGTGTTCAGAATTTGTTGCTGCACAATTGTTCTGCAGTGAGTTTTGTGACTAATCAGACTTGGATTTGGAATTCTTCACTCACTTTCGCATAATGCTTCACTAGCAGTATCACTTCCCAAGCTGAATTACCATATTTATAGTTTTGCATTTAGTATCAGCAGGCTTGTGTCGACTTCCATTACTGCATCCCAGTTTCAAGTCTGTGCCAAATTCATTTCTGCAATTTTCAATTATAGTTGCTAAGTTTATATCAAGGAAGCTTGGCAATTGAATTCCATTGCATTTGAAATTAGTTGCTTGCTTGATTTGCATCTAAGTGGAGTTGAAATTGCCAATTCAGTCCATTAGTTGGAGTTATACCTGCACGTTCGATTTCTGAATTGGAGTTATATTTCCCATTCATTTGTTCAATTTCAATTGCTTCACGTTAGTTGTTTGTTGGATTTTGATCTAAAACCAGAATTGTTTCCTACCATCACTTGTTTAGCTTTTTAGCTAAGTTTCCTTTCCCTGCGATTTCATTTTCATTCCTAATCGCAATTCAAACCCAAATTCCATTTGAAACCCGAAAACACAAACGACACCTAAATACAAGCACGAGTCAAATTATATCAACTAGCCCCGAGAAAAATACGACCTGTGGCCCCTATATTACATTTTCATACTTTTGATTGTAAAAGGGTTTCCAGTTATTCATTCACATCTAAATTTGACACCCACTTTCGTGATAGTCCATTTGGGTCTATCAAATTTTTGGCGCCGTTGCCGGGGAAGCAACTAGTTGATTTGTTTGATTTTTGCTTGTATGCTTTTGGATATTGGGTTCTATTTTATTTTGCTTTATCATTTGTATACGGGTACTGCCATTTTTCTTGTTTGTTTTGTGACAGGGGTGCAGGTTCAAAATGTTTTCATCCACTTATCAGCAGCCGTGTCTACACTTTCAGCAGACCCAGCAAGAATTCCAACAGCCTTATTCTAATTTCCAGCAACCAAATCAGTTTTTTCAGCTACCATTACAACAATTCGAGCAGCCACAGTAATTCCAACAATTTCAGCCAGATTTTCAGCCAAGTCTACCAAATTTCCAGAATTTTCAGAATGGGCAGCCACAATTTCAGAATTTTCAGCCCAATTTTCAGCAATTTCAGCCCAATTTTCAGTCACTTTATCAACAATATCAATCACCTTTTCAAGGAATTCAACAAGGGTACCAAGTTAATTCGAATTTCCAGCAACCATGTTAATTTCCACAGCAAGTTCAACCATCCTTTCAACCACAATTTCAACATTTTCAGCAAGATTTCCAGTTTCAAGGACAGAATTTTCAGCAAGACACTCAGAATTTTCAACCCCTCCCATTTCAGCAGTTTAATCAAGGAGGCTTTGAGAATCCTGATTGGAGTGAGGAACAACAACAGAGGGTTGAGGATATGTTTCAACAGATGATGCAGCAACAACAAGCTCAACAACAACAAGTGCAACAAGTCGTACAACAACAGCACATTTTACAACAACAACGGCAAGACATCGAAGAACACCTTGCAAAATTGGTAGATCAAATTAATCAAAGTCAAGCCCAAAAATCAGAACAATTATCTTCTCAAGTTGCATGTAATTCTGAGAGCCCCGGAGTTGATTTTATATCAGTTCAAGGTGACCCTAACGCATGGCCAAGTCCTTCTTCAAGTAATCTTGCACATTTGATAGAAGAAGAAGAAGATGTAATCATCAAATATTGGGCACCTACAGCATGCATCCCTCCGGAGATTCCTATTCAAAATTCATTTTCAAATGTTTCAGCTCCAGAAGAAGAAATTGAAGCTCCACAGGACCATCCTAGACTCTTATTTTCTGATGATAGTATTATTGATGGTCCTAATTTTTCTAACATTGTTATTGCTGATATTACAGTGGAAACTTGCATAGAGGATGATTTCATAGGTGTAGGGGATTGCACTAAGCCCCAGGGACCACCACAGTTTACTGGTACATTAGAAGATTCAAAGGATGAACCAGAAAGTGTAGGGACTTGCTTGGTGGAAGCAAGCACCCAAGGATCACCTGTTTTAGTTGAGTGTCCACCAGAGTCTGAGGCTGAAGAGGAGCATGTACTTGACCAGGAGGAGGCCATGGATACATCTACTCTTGTAGAACCTCCAGGTATTCTCCAGCACGCTCAGGTAAGTATTTCTCCTCTTTGTTCAGAAAAATTCAAAAAGGTACCTAGTACAGACTTTATTGATTCTGATGAATTTATTGATATACCTTATGTAGAGATTGTTTGTGAAAATCCAATAGAGGTACCAAATATTGATTTCCTTGGTCATAATGCATTACCTGATACATCTCTTGTAGATATGGGTTGTGAAATAATTTTAGAGGCACCTATAATTGATGTTGTTTTTTATAATGAATCACTTAATACATCTTTTGTGGATATGGATAGTGAAAATTTTTTAGAAGTGCCTGAAATTGATGTTATTTATTTTGATGAATCTCTTGCTATATCTTATGCTGAGGTTGAATGTGAGAAACTTATGGAAATATCTGAGATTGATTTGATTGGCTGTGACATATTACTTGATACACCCTTGATGGAAAATAATTGTGAAATTTCTATTGATGAGCCAGAAATTGATTCCTTTATGTGTGATGAGTTTCTTGATATACCTTTGGAGGATATTACTTATGAAAAATTCATTGAGATACCAGAATTTGATTTAATTGGATATGATGCAGTTTTGGATTCATTTCATGGAGAGACTGAATTTATATCATTTCTTGTTGACCCTGAACGCTTGAGAGAGGTATTACATTATTTTGCAGGGTCCAGAAGACTTCAGGAGTGGGTGCTCCAACTGAACAGACTCCAGCCTCCTGGAAGGACTTCTGAAAGGCATCAAGAAGGAGGAGAAGATCTTACTTTAATCCATAGCCCTCCATTCCTTCCATGGATTTTGAACCTGAATCGCCTTAGGCCACCAGAGAAATTTTTTGTGAAGTTCAAGTGTGGGGGAGTCCTAGATCTCTCAGCCACCCAGACTCCTCCACTACCAAGATGGAGGCTACTTCTGGATAGGCTCCATCCACCAGAATAAAGGGGAGTTTATTTCTTCTTGTATTTTCTTTTATTGCATGTTTCATTTTTTATGTTTTCTTTTAGAAGTAGAATTTTCTTTTAAACTGAGTCCTTATCAATAAATGCATGTTATTTCTTTTAGCACTTTTTCTTACATGATTAGGAATAAATGTATCCCTCTAGGTTATTCTATAGCATTTTAGAATCTCTTAGAAAATAAATTAAATTTGGTTGTTAAAACTTAGGGTTTGAGCTAATGGATGAATTCTTGGATGCTTGAGTACTACTTGCTTTAGATTCTTAATTGAGGACTTGGGATGAATTATTTTTACCTAGTGAGAATTAGCCTTTTTTTTTGTGGCACACATATGTGATTGAACTCTAGAACTTGCTTAGGTTCTTTCTAAATCATATTTCAATGATTGGATCACATCTATAGAGGCTAATCATTTTATTTACCTTTCCATATCAATTTTAACAAAAATATGTTCATTCCATTTTTTTCTTTACTTATTCCTTACTCTTACCCTCACTTTTCTTTGGACTTGTTGTTTGGAATGTTTCTTAATGTTATTTTGCCCGAGTCGGACAAAGATTTAAGTGTGGGGGAACGACTAGTGATTTGGAAGCAATTCTTATCAAGGATGCACTTCATTTCAAAAAAAAAAAAATTTTGCCAAGTGAGTGATGTTTGGTGCCAAGAATGAGCTAGAGAGATGGAAGCAATTGGAGATTGAGTTTCCTTATCATATTTTGAAGACTTAAATGGCAAGCAAAGAAAAATCAGTGCCAAAAAAGAAAAAAAAAATGGCAATGTATCAACTTACCTAGTGAAGCATTTAACTCTCCATTACCATGTGATGTATTTGTTTGGAGGAATCAAAGTTTTTGCAATGAATCTGCCATGAAGCTGAATTGAAGAGCTGATGAAGTTGGTATTGAAGCCGAGTAGCTGCTGAAATCAGAAGAAGGAAAATACAGAAAAAAATTGGAACAAAAGCAGCTGCAAAAAGAAAGAAAAAAAAAGAGAGAAAATTCTGAAAGAGAGTAGTTATTCTTTGAAGCTCACGGCAGTTGGGAGTGAAGATGATTCTGATCAGAATTCAGGCACCAAAATGACTGAACAAGCAGCTGGCCTAAAGAAAACAATCAGTTAAGAACAAAGAAGGAGAAATTCTACAATGCTACTTGGAGTTGCCACTTCTTGTGCCAAATGTGTTGATCAGTCCACTTGAAGCTCACGCATTGCTGATTCTCGGCAGAAGGTCTCCTGCCAATTATTGAATGTATCAAAAGAGAAGGGAAACAAAAGAAAAAGAGCTGAGAAAAGCAGAAATCTGTGCCAAAATCTGTGCCAAAATCAGAAATTCTGAAATTTTTGTGCAGAAATTTTTGTGCCAAAACAGTAATTTGTTTACCATATCAAATTTGTTTCCATACAAGATGTGAAGCAAACTCTCTAGAAGCTGAATCGCCACTAATCTGAATCTAATTACAGCTGCAACGTTCGATTGTAGCTAGTTTAAAAGAGCTGAGAAGAATGCAGTTTGTCTCAGCTAAGGGATGAATTGGTTTCCCTAGAGCATGTATTTGAAGCTCACGGCAGGTTTGAGTGGAGTCAAGTTCTGAACAAAGATTTGGGAAGCATGAGCACAATAAGATTGAGCAAAATGGAAACCAAGAATAGAAGTGGCAGCTGACTATATAAGCAGAGAAAGAAAAGAAGATAGAAACAAAGGAGAAGCAAAATGGCACAATTGGAGTTTTGGCATTGTAATTTTCCTCATCCAAGTCCAAGCTTTATTTCAGTTCATTTCTGACCTTGCTAGAAGATAAAAGAAGAAGAGAAAAATCAGAAAAGAGAAGAAAGAAACAAAAATGGCACGAAATTGGGAAACTTGGCACATTGAGATCAAATAGATTTTTCATCCAAATCAAAGGAATTTATTCAAGTTTCACTCATTCACACTTTAGATATCATTAGAGGACTGTCAAGAGGGGCAAAGTACATTGGAAACATTCTTGAGCAACTAAGTCTCCCACTCCATCAAATTTTCCATTTTCTTAGCTTTTATTCCATTTCTCACCATTTTCCATGTTTTCACTTGTTTTTGTAGATATTGATCCTAATCATGAATAATGGTTGAGATTAGACAATAAGCAAGCCTATGGTAGTGCAATAAGCATATGTGTTTGAGTGAGCTCCACTTCCATCATCAACTTAGAACTTAAGGAGAGAGCCACCAAAACTTCCCTTGAAAGGCTAGTGATTTAAATTCATCTCAATGACTCATGATGGATGAAAAGGCTAAGTTGTTGATTTAAGGACAAGATACTAATCCATAAAGCTTAGATTTATGAGAATTGACAACCTTAGGTAATTTTTTTTCATTTGCTTCTAATTATGCTTAAGAAAATCTAGGGGATACTTATTTAGTAGTTTCGCGAGACGCTCAAGGTTAAGTGTGGGGGAGTTGATAGATGTCATTTTATTGATTATTTTAATTGCTAAAATCCATGTTTGACCCATGATTTACTTGCTTAATTATGATTTTATCCTAGGTTTTAGGATTTCCTATTAATTTGGACTTAATTGCAAATTTGCATATTTTTTTGGATTATTTGGCCACTAATTTTCTGATATATTTTTGTAGGCATGAAGGATCCTGGACCTAGGGCATACTGGGTCAAACTTGAGTCGGAAGTAGAACCGGATCGAACTATCATGTTTTGGATTAATCCGGGTCGTCCGATTCAAATGCGGCTAGATCTGAGCCATCCGGGACCATCTGAAGCAATCCGAGCTAGGGTTAGGGTTGATCGAGCACCCTGATCAAGATCTGAAGGTTTCATCCCAATCAGAGTTCAATTAACCGTTGGATCAAGCTTGGAGGGCTCTAGATCGTCCATTCAAAGACTAAGTTGATCTGGACCATCCGTTGCACATCTGGAGGATCCGAGCTACCACGAGGCAGATCCTGACCCCAGATCATCATCATCAAAGTTTGGCTCCAATCAGAGCAAGATCAGCCATTGGATCTCCTCAAAACAATCACAGCCGTCCATGCTTAAGTATTTAATCAAATTTCCCAGCTCCTTCCTCTTCGTCGCGTCTCCTCCGCAGTAGTCGTCTTCTTCAATAGTTCATAGCTTTTCTTCAAGTTTTTCTCCAATTCGAGGCGCGACCCCTCAATTTCTCCATTTGATCATCATCTGAATCCTTGGAAGACTGTTTTGATCGAGATTTCAGCTCAAATTTCATCCGGACAGAGGTGTTTGAGGGTTTCGGCATCATCTGTGGTTCGAGCACTGAATTCTCAGCTACAACCCATTTCCGATCACCTGAGCCACTTGTAGGGGTTCTCAAGTGAGCTCAGTTCTTCTCCAAATCACCATCGCAACTCATGAAGCTGAGATCGAAGAGTTTGGATCGAATTTCTTCCAGCAGATGCAGTTTGGGCAGAGTGATCGATTTAAGCTGATTTCCTCTGATTTGCTGAGCCTAGGGGTTCGAAGCCAGCTCTTGATTGACAACCAAGAAGATTTTGAGCTTAGGGAAGATTGAGGAGTAGTTTAGCTAGCAGTTTCATTGTGTTTGTAGCTTAAATTTCATTTCTGCCGAATTTGTTTAGTTTCTGTAATTAGATTCAGCTGCTTAGTTTTCGTTTGGAATGGTTTTTGCAGTAGTTAAGTCTCAATTTGGCAAGTAAATTAGCTAGTGAGTTAGTTTAGTGGACAGTAGCTTCTAGTTTCAATTGCTTTGATGTTTAATTGTTGCGTGTCATTTCCTTAGCTTGCGTATCAGTCCCATTTCAGCCCTGCTTTGCACATTTCTGTTCAGTTCGAATTCTTCAGCTTATTTCAATTTCGATTCTTGTGTAGTTAATTCCCTGCAATTAAAGATAGCATTTAGTTTGTTAATGCATTAAATCTGCTCTTGTTTTCCATTCAATTCTATTTCTGAAACTTTTGATCAGCTTGAGTTAACTGTGCATATCAAACCCCATTCTGAATTTCTTCACCTTTCATGTATAGCTTTTAATTATTAGCTTTGCGTTCCCAAGTGGATCGATCAGTTTTCGTGTTGGAATCATCTGTTTACAGTTTGTGCACATAAATATCAGCTCAGCACACACATTCCCCTGCGTATCAAGCTGCAATTTCTACAACTTGTGCCAAAGTGAGTGTTGGCATCAATTGTATCAAGCTGAACACAATTCATTGGATAATTCTGCACTTCACATCAGTTCTTGGCATATTAGTTTCCTACTCGAATTCCATTTCTGAGTTCAGCTCCTATTGATGTACATCAGTTAATTTCTGCAAAAATCTGCAACCTCATTTCTGAAAATTTGATGCTATATCTGCTCGTGAATTAAAATTCTATAATCTTCAGCTTAGGGTTTCTGAAAATGTATCAATGTGAGTTTAGTTTAACATCTGCATTCTCTGGTAGTTTGATTCATTCCAAAGCAAGTATATCAAGTTCTGAAGTTGGGTTCAATTTGCTTATCAGTTCTTGCTGTACATCAGTTTTCTACCACGAGTTTTATTTGTAGATTCTGAATTTCCATGTCGAGTGCTCATCAGTCCTTTTTAATCTTTCCTAAACATTGGTTTTGTGAACCCCATTTAAATTGCCGTGCTTGTTCTGCTTGTGGTTTGTAGCTGAATTTCTGTGTTCAGAATTTGTTGCTGCACAATTGTTCTGCAGTGAGTTTTGTGACTGATCAGACTTGGATTTGGAATTCTTCACTCACTTTCGCATAATTCTTCACTAGCAGTATCACTTCCCAAGCTGAATTACCATATTTACAGTTTTGCATTTAGTATCAGCAGGCTTGTGTCGACTTCCATTACTGCATCCCAGTTTCAAGTCTGTGCCAAATTCATTTCTGCAGTTTTCAATTGTAGTTGCTGAGTTTATATCAAGGAAGCTTGGCAATTGAATTCCATTGCATTTGAAATTAGTTGCTTGCTTGATTTGCATCTAAGTGGAGTTGAAATTGCCAATTCAGTCCATTAGTTGGAGTTATACCTGCACGTTCGATTTCTGAATTGGAGTTATATTTCTCATTCATTTGTTCAATTTCAATTGCTTCACGTTAGTTGTTTGTTGGATTTTGATCTAAAACCAGAATTGTTTCCTACCATCACTTGTTTAGCTTTTTAGCTAAGTTTCCTTTCCCTGCGATTTCATTTTCATTCCTAATCGCAATTCAAACCCAAATTCCATTTGAAACCCGAAAACACAAACGACACCTAAATACAAGCACGAGTCAAATTATATCTACTAGCCTCGAGAAAAATACGACCTGTGGCCCCTATATTACATTTTCATACTTTTGATTGTAAAAGGGTTTCCAGTTATTCATTCACATCTAAATTTGAGACCCACTTTCGTGACAGTCCATTTGGGTCTATCAGTCCTCCGAAGCGACCCCGCTCTGATACCACTTGTTGGGGATCAGTAGAGCTAGAGGGGGGTGAATAGCTCGCTTTAGTTGATTCTTCTTCTTCCAAGCAGAAAATCAAAACACACACACTTCCAAATCCAATGCTAACACTTAGATTTACTTGGTCTCCACCTTCTTGAGGTGACTAATCCAAGGATCCACACCAGCGATCGTAGATTCCACTATCAAACCTCCTTTTCGGAACAACACCGAGGGTGGAGAAACTCTTTTACAACACCCTTGAAAGCTTTTCACAAAGACCAACACAAAGAAGAAGAAGAGAAAGAAGTATTACACAATAGGCTTGGTTCTCCTTCCTTTGGTTGCTTGATGAAGGTGTTGGAAACTTGAGCTTGAGCAAAGAACTTGAAGCACCAAAACCCTAGCCCAGATTGCAATGGAAGAGTATCTGTCGTTTGTGCTTGTTCGCCGCTTATAACGGTCTTCTCTGCTTCATGAATCGATTGGTGAAAAGCCACAATCGATTACCAAGTAGCCGTTGAACAGTACGGATGCCGGATGAATGGCTGGGATGACACCATTTTGAACTTGAATCGATTGGCTGGTCGATTGGTATCCTGAATCGATTGAATGATCGATTACGGAGTGTTCTGTCTGTGCACAGAAGAGCTGGTAATCGATTCACCAATCGATTACAAGGCATCTGAATCGATTGAGTGATTGATTACGAAGCATTCTGCCTGCACACAGAATTACTCGTAATCGATTCACCAATCGATTACAGGGCTTCTGAATCGATTGAATGATCGATTACGAAGCATTCTGTCTGCGCACAGAATTACTCGTAATCGATTCACTAATCGATTGCAGAGCCTTCTGGTTCAGCACAGAAACGCCCTGAATCGATTCACCAATCGATTAGTCATTTTCTAATCGATTGGCTGATCGATTGATACGCTCAACTCCGGCCTTCATACCTAGATCGATCAAGGACCTTCCGTTGGATCCGATTACCTTGTGCCAGCCAAACCTCCCGTTTCCTGGACTTCACGCCTGGAGCCTCCTCAACTCTGGGTCTTCATGCCAAGAGTTCTGTCCCCGACCATCCCTTGGACTTCTTGCCTGGAGCTTCCTCAACTCCGGGTCTTCATGCCAAGAATTCGGTCCCCGACCATTCCTTGGACTTCTTGCATTACTGCACACTAAATCTCAATGTTAGATCCAATGTATTAGCTTAAACTTAAATAACCGTCAATCATCGAAACCTCTCATTTAGGGCATGATTGCATCTGTTGGGACCGGGTGCATGTTGACATGGATGCGGGTTCGTAATTTTAAAATTAATTACGTGCAACGGAAGGTTTAGCATAAATAATTTCTTAAATTATTAAACCACACATCTAAGCATGCAACCTTATGTTGTGTAGACATGATCATATATTTAAAATTTTGCAGAAACGTAAACTAATTTACTTGTTACCTCGCGTAACTCGAAGAAAAGGACGAGATCCAACCGTAAGCGTCCCTTGGAAGCTCCGCCTCTATTCGCGTCCACGCCGAGTATCTTCGGGATGACTTCGCAAAGCCACAAGTTTCGTGTTCTCAAGAACTACTAGATTCTCCGAGAACGCGACAAGAAACCAAGAGAGAAGTAATCACATCGGAAAAACTCACCACCAAGGTTGGCCGGAATCACAATTTCGGCGAGGAGGAGGAAGATGACTTGCGTCCAATCCCAAGGTGATGATAGCCGGAGAGGAAGATCGTCCCAATGGAAGAACTTTGTCGACTCGGTGCTTCTCCTTGTGCTCACGGCAAGAAGAAGGGAGAAGAAGGGAGAGGCTGGCCAAGAGAAAGAAGGGAGGAGAGGGAGAGAGCCCAAGCAAGAATACTTTGATTAATTCGAATGAATTCCAAGCCTTGCCTTGAGTCCTTTATATGGTGGTCTCTCAACCGCCAAGTCTCTTTTTTCTTATGAAATAAATTTTCATAAGAAATTTATCATATAAATTTTCTATGACTTATTTCATCATGCCAAGTCTTGATTTTATATCATGGTTAAAATCATATTTTAATTCATGATAAAAATCAACCAAGTCTCTTTTTATGGAATAAATTTTCATAAGAAATTTATCATATAAATTTCTTTATATAAATTTCTTTATCATGGTAAATCAATCCATGATTGATTTTATAAAATAAAATAAACCAATCCATGGTTCATTTTAATTTCCATGAAAATAAATTTCTTTATATAAATTTCTTTATCATGGTAAATCAATCCATGATTGATTTTATAAAAAAAAAATAAACCAATCCATGGTTCATTTTAATTTCCATGAAAAATAAACCAAACCATGGTTTATATAAAAAATTTATATCATCCATAATTTTATAAAACAAACCACACTTAATTTATTTTATAAATTGAACCAAACAATTTGGTTCCCTCCCTTTGTTGTGGCCGGCCAAGCAAAGAGAGTGGGGACCCTCTTTGGCCGGCCTATCCAGGCCACGCCCCAATGAATTAAACTCATTTAATTTATCTATTAAGTCTTTAAAAGACTTAGCCATTTTACGTTTCCGATGCGTCTCTGAAAAATTCAGATTCGACTTATCGTTTGGCTCAACCAAACCTAATCTCTCTTGATTGGAAAATCTAATTTTCAACTCGTTTTAAATCCCTCGGATTACTCGTAGTGCGTGTGACTAAATAGGCTTTCGATTTATGTTGGCCATCTATAATTAACCAATTATAGAACGATCATGAATGGCACCTAGTAGTACATCATGATCCCCAATTAATCGAAAGATCAACGGTTGACCTCAGAAATAATTCTGAAACCCTTCAGCAGCTATAATGAATCATGCCCCATTCCCTTCACCATCTTATACCCACTTGGTTCAGGACATGGTCTATGTGTGTTAGTCCCCACTAGGCTGACTACGTCACACCTAGCCCAAGTAACGTTTTCTCATCCTACGGATTCTAATTACTCTCATGTATCTAAGAGATTCATACTCTGAACATGTCATGCTCTGGCCAGAGGCTTCGAGTAACAATCCGACGACAGGCCTTGGGTATACATCTCCTCGCAAGGAGTGGTGAATCCTTTGTAGGTTGTTCAAACATCTTCGGGCACTTCGGCTTATACCCAATCATCCTGGGTTCACACATCCTTGGAGATGCTTGTTTAAGATGTCAAAGTATAAGTCTCCATGACCAAGATGACTTGAACACCGCAAGTCAAAGGAACATCGCACTTAAGCTGCAGTAAGAACTTCACTGACATGTCTATATGTAGACTACCATATGAAGTTTTTCAGCTAGTCAATCTAATGAACTAGTTCCCTTAACTAGCATTCATGTTTATCTCCGGACATCCAAATGTCACCAACTAGTGAGAATCAGCTGATTAGAGAATAACCCATGCAAGTCTCAACAGAATTGATAGTGTCCGTATTTATCAATTCATCGACTAGGGACAATTTCAATACTTCACAATTGCACATGTAGAGATAATCACTAGTTGTGAATTCATCACAAATTCTCTCATGCTGTGAATTGTATTGCGGGCATTCAGTAAATGAGTTTAAGATCTCAATCAAATACACAAACATGTATACTCAAATAGTAAATTCTCATTTATTAAAATAAATGATTACAATCATAAGGCGATTGCCTTAGGACACTTCTCTCATATCACTAACAAATCGGATGCCTTAGACTTCTTGCATTACTGCACACTAAATCTCAATGTTAGATCCAATGTATTAGCTTAAACTTAAATAACCGTCAATCATCGAAACCTCTCATTTAGGGCATGATTGCATCTACAGAAGGAAGGCCTACTAATTCCCAAGTATGATTATTCATGATAGACTCGATTTCACTATTGACAGTTTCTTTCCACAATGGGTCGTCGGGACCAGAGAGAGCTTCGCTTAGTGTTCTTGGGTCCATTTCTGACATGAATGTCATGAAATCCAGCCCGAACGATTTCTCAACTCTAGCCCGTTTGCTCTGACGTGGCTCTTCGCTTTGATTGTCAATAGCCCTTTTATGACAACTAAGTTCTGGAACATTATCTTTGTTAAAACTTTCGTTGTCATTATTTTGAACGTTTTTCCTTTTTATTTGGAAACACGTCTTCAAAAAAAAATATTGCATTCCGAGATTCTATGGTTGTACCCACATGAATATCAGGAATGTCTGACTATGAAGCGATATGCATTACTATTTTGGGCATATCCGACAAATGATGCATTGAACGTTTTAGGTCCGATCTTAACTTTCTTTGGCTTAGGTACTTCGACCTTTGCTAAGCACCCCCACACTTTCAAGTATTTGTACGATGGCTCGCAGCCTTTGAGAATGTGGTTTGCTGATAATATGGCTTCCCTCCACAAGTTTTAGGGTAAGCAGTAATAGATCAGTTGGTTAAAGCGTGTGGCTATTAACCACAAGGTCGAAGGTTCAAGCCCTCCTTCTACTTGTATTTTTAGGTAATTTTTAGAAATCCTTCCAAGAAGGAGGGAGTTTCTCGATTACCGTAGCAACTTTGAATGACTCATTCAGCGACATTCCTTCGGCGTCCAGATCATGCATTATCAGTTGCATGTCTTGGACCTGAGACGTGACGCTATTGGAATTCACAATTTTGAAATCCAAAAACCGACCGACGATAAATTTCTTCAGTCCAGCATTTTTCAGTTTTGTATTTCTTCTTCTGTGATTCCCACAGTGACTTGGTCGTCTCCATTATGTAATATACGTTATATAGCGCATTGTCCAGCGCATTAAGAACGTAATTATGGCACAGGAAGTCTCCGTGTGACCATGCATCGCGAGCAACCTGGCTCCCGGAATTATTTTCCGTAGCGGCTAGCGGGTCTTCACGCAGGAACCGTACAAGGTTCAGCGTGGTTAGGTAGAACAGCATCTTCTGCTGCCATCTTTTGAAGTCGGCTCTGTTGAATTTCTCCGGCTTCTCGGCGCGAGGGACGACGGTTGGTATATTGTTGATTTTGAAGTCATCTCCATTCGACTTCTTGGCGTGAGGGACGACGACGGTTGGTACATCGTTGACTCCGACCATATCAGTTTGTCGATTATTGTTTTACGATTCTTGGAACTTTTGTTCATGTATCTCCTCGATATTTGACTTAGTCGATTTACGACCATCGGATCTTCCGGGAGGTTGCTTTCGGAGGAAGCAAACTAATTGATTTACGTCGAGGCTAGTGTTTGACACTATCGCTACTGGTGCTCATGGATAGCAGCAATTCGTTTCCAAGATACAACGACGTCGTCTCAGAATAGTAGCACTTCAAATTCCGAGACCGACGAACCTTTTCGTAGGCTTTTTGGACTCTCGATGCAGAAGATGGATGAGTGCAAATGCTTTAGATTGCAATGCTTGAATGAATGAAATGATCTAGTGGAGGGATCTATTTATATTGAGTGAAGAGGTAAGTACCCTTTGGTTCGGACAGATCTAGACCGTTCATAACGAAAGGGTATAACCCTGTAAAGGTCATTTAATCTCATCCCTTGATCTGAAGAGTTATAACTCTTCAGATCCATCTTGATCTTGACCGTCAGATTAGAACATTTAATCCGACGCCTCAGATCCATTCTCCCTCTTCACATTCAGATCTTTGATCCGACGCTCCAGATCGCACCTTCTTGCGATCTGTCCAAATCTTTGATCCGACGGCCACCATTGAGCGTATCTTGAACAATTAATTTCTCATTCACCCTTAATCGGTTTTGAGCAAATAAATAGTCCAGATTTATCTACGCGAAACGTAGATTTCGATTTTGAAGTCAAACTTGACTTTCAATAATCGATGGCATCAAAATCGTATCCAACACAACCCACCATCAGCAAGCGAGGTGACGATGGGTATGTTTTTCGGCTTCTTACCAAAGGACATATCCAAGAATTGGTATTTACCAAAAGACGTATCATGGTTTCATTGTTACCAAAGGGCGCACCTATTTTAGTGAACTTCCTCTTATACCCCTCCTGTCAAATACTGCATGTCTTTCTCTTTCTCTTTCTCTTTCCAAAACAATTGAATATGCTTTTTCAGACTTTTCATTTTAAAATAATATATTATGAAATCGGCTAAAAAGTAAGGTAAAGAAATAAAAAATATTTCAGTTAAAAAAATATCTCTTCCAACATGATTGCAAAAATATAAAAAGATGATTTTTTATATTTGATTAATATAAATTAATATATTAAATAATATTTAATAAATATATTAATATATTAAAAAACCTATCTAAACACGTAATTTCATATTCAAACGCAGGGTCTAAAATCACGCTAGGAGGGTGTATTCAGGCCCAAGGAGGGCCTGAATACATTTGTATTCAGGCGCAAGGGTGGGCCTGAATACATATGTATTCAGGCCCTCTTAGGAGTTGATTTTTATCAACTTGATTCTACATTTATTTCTATATAATGATAGTGAAACTTGATAAAAATTAATTTTTATAAAAATTAATTCCTTGTAGATTCTGTATCAATTTGATTTTAAAAAAACTATCAATGGGTTTATAAATTATGTTGCAATAGGAATTTTTTAGGTCTATCAGTGGGTTTTCACCAAAACCCACTGATGGACCTAGGATATTTGGATTTCGTAAAACCCAATATCAATAGTTAGAGTTGAGCTAGGAGATGATATTTTTGGTGTCCAAACTTCTAATGATTATAAATTATGTTGCAATAGGAGTTTTTTAGTCTATCAATGGGTTTTCACCAAAACCCACTGATGGACCTAGGATATTTGGATTTCTCAAAACCTAATATCAATAGTTAGAGTTTAGCTAGGAGATGATATTTTTGGTGTCCAAACTTTTAATGATTATAAATTATGTTGCAATATGAGTTTTTTAGGTCTATCAGTGGGTTTTCACCAAAACCCACTGATGTTATCATACCGTATCAGTTGGCACAGAACAATGCAGCAACAATATAGAATCATAGCTTGTTTTAGTAAATCATCCTTATATCTTTAATTTTGCTAATCAATATATATTATTATATCTCTTAATTATTTTTTTAATATTTATTAATTTTACAAAACCATGTAGGGCCAGAAATCTTTGATTTCAGGCCCTGTCGACCTAAAATCATGTGTTATGATAGGTTATTTTACGTAAGTCTGAAACGCAAAGAAACATCTCTTTATATTTCTGAAATCACAATAAAAATCGTTGAGAAAGACTATCTTACGTGAGCTTAGAAATAAGAAACATCTCTTTTACAAAGTTATCACAATATTGAATTCAGAAATATTTTCTGAACAAGGAGCTCTCATTATTTTAGAGGAGGTGTTAATTTGTTTTTTTTTAAAATGTCAATCTAATACTTCTATTAATTTAAAACATCATTTTTATATTTTACTTTGAAACAGCGTCATTTTTATATCTTTCTCAGCGATTTTTTATTGTGATTTTAGAAATATAAAGAGATGTTTCTTTACGTTTCAGACATACATAAAAAACCTATCATAACACATGATTTTAGGCCGACGCAGGACCTGAAATCAGTTGATTTCAGGCCCTGCTCAAGGCCTGAAATCAATTGATTTCAGGCCCTGCATGGAAAAAAGAATTTAATTGAAGAATTTAGTAAATTAAATAATAAAGTTTCTTTATGTTCCGATATTTGGAGTGATCATTGGCAAACTCATTCTTATATGGGTATAACATGCCATTGGATTGATAACTCTTGGATCCTTCAAAAAAGATTATTAACTTATAGAGTTTTTGATGAATCACATACTGCTCATAACATTGCACAATTATTACACATAGTTTTAGAAGAATATGGATTGACTCATCAATTATTTTCAATATCATTAAACAATGCTAGTTCTAATTCCGCTTCAATAGATGAACTAAAATTTATTTGTCAACCTGTTATTGGTGGTTTATTTATTCATATTCGTTGTGTATGTCATATTTTAAATTTATGTGTTCAAGATGGATTAAAACTTTTACAAAATTATATTCAACCAATTAGAATCGCAATCCTGAGATCCATCAAAAGAATCAATGGAGCAAGAATAATATGGGCGTATACTAATCTATTAGAAATTTAAAAATAAATAAAAAAAGAGAAAAGAAAACGAAACCAAAGAATCTTTTTCTTTTTTTAGATTTCCCACCATAAGAAGCTATTGCTTGATCCAATAACAGAAAACATGATCCGCGGAGTTCTATTCTATGATAATTTATTCATATTTTTAAAAGGGAATAGGTTAATTAGAGTAGACTCCTCTCCATTCCATTTTTTATGCTTTTATAAAAGAAGACTAGCAAATTATATTATTAAGGATGTCCGGTTGAGTTTTTCGGAGCTGCTACAGGGCGATTTTGAAGGAGATTATTTTTTTTTCACGCGCGGCCTCCTCCCGCTGTGGCAATGGCCGCCGACGTTAGCAATCAGCCGGCGTCGGATCCCTCAGCATTCCCTCCTCTACCAAAAGCAACTCTATACTCTGAGAGCTTGCTGAATCCAAAAGGAGCAATCGCTGAGACCTCATTCTCTTACGCTGCGGCGTTGAGACCATCTTCACCAAGAGCATCTAAAAAGACATTTTATGAGATCGGAGAAGATTTCAAAGAGATGATGACCTATAATGATAAGCCCGGGATCTTCTACTCTACGGAAGAAGTGACATCCATGGCAGATCCTTACCGATACTCACTAATTGGAAATTTTCGGGCAAACGACCAACCTTCTCAGTTATCATGCTAGCTTTCCAAAACCTAGGGCTCTCTAGCCCTTACAACATCCGAGTGCTGCGCTCGGGACATATATTTCTGCATCTTACATCCAATTCGGATATGGCAAGAATCTGGGCGAGGGGAGTATGGTACGTTGGTGGTGTTCCTCTGCGAATCTTCAAATGGACACCAAATTTCTCTTATGCTGTTGAATCTTCGATAGCCCCGGTATGGATCCAACTTCCAATCTTTTCCATACATATGTTTAACAAGAAGAGCCTATTTTCTGCCGCTCGTATTGTGGGGAAACCAATAAAGATCGATGAAGCTACGGCTGATGGCTCAAGATTATACATGGCAAGAACATGTGTTGAAATCGACTTGCTCAAGCCAAGGGTGAATGAATTTTGGATCGGGATTGGAGAAGAAAAGAGGTTGCAGAGGGTCTTATTTGAGAAATGTCCCAAGTATTGTACTCATTGTTCTCATTTGGGTCATTCGGTTGAAGAATGTTATGTTAATGAAAGACAACCACTTCCTAACTGGAGAAAGAATGATAAGGTTGATATGGATTCAAAGGATAAGTTGGAAAGGGAAACTAGAAAGGAGATGGTGATACCACAAATTTTATACGGAAAGGTGAAAAAAACAGAGATGGAAAACATGCCTGGATACAAAAAGAGAGAACAAACAGCCAAATAGTTAACAATAACAAATATCAAACTCTGGCTTTTTTAGAAAGGGAAGAAAAAGATGAATTGAATGAGATCCAAGAACTGAAAGAAAAGATGGATGAGGAAAAGGAAAGGGGAACAAGTAATATGACAAACAGGAAGGATGATATGCATGATATTATAGAAGAATAGAATTTTATCAGAGGTTCTGATCAAGTTGTTCAGAATTCTGCTCAGGAGAAAATTGTGCAGTTTGTGCCGGTGGATCCAAATTCAGCTGATAATCCTACTGCTGAAGGTTTAATTCCAGCTAAAAGCTCATCAGTTGAGCTGCTAGTTTCTAATTTACTAGGTTCAGAAAATAGAAAGAAGGTCAGGTATGATGAAGGGAAAATAGATGCGGAATTGCATATTGTGAAGGATTCGGATCTAGTAGTACAAGATGATGAATTCTTTCAAGCTAATTTCAATGATTCAATGGAAGCTGAGATTGCAAAATCTTTTATGGAAGAAGATGTATCAGATCAAGAGGAAGTGCGGCAATTGCAAAGATCTTCATCCTTTCCTTCTTTGTTAAAAATTCCTTTGAATAAAGCAAGATCAAAAGCGCCTCCTGATATACCTCCAAGGGTTACCAGAAGTAAGTCTCAAGCTCAAAGGTTTTCTAACTCCTCTTTATTATAATGCCAGGTCTAGTGTGGAATATTAGGGGGATAGGAAATCTTCCATCGCTTAGGAGACTGATATATCTGAAGAGTCATTATCATCTAAATTTTTTGGGTATCTTAGAGCCAATGATCACTCTTAATGGTGACTTAATTTCAAGAAGATTTGGTTTTCCTTCAATTATTTCTAATTGTTCAGGTAAAATATGGTTTACCCATGATACGAATATTGTATGTACAGTTTTGAAGGATCATGATCAGTTTCTTCATTTAAAGATGAAATATAATATGCTTCCATTGGATATATTGATTACAATAGTTTATGCTAAATGCTCTAGAGTGGACAGATATGATTTATGGGAGCAGCTGGAATTTATTAGACCTTTAAATGAGGAGCTTTGGTTGGTAGGTGGAGACTTTAATGTAATTGCTAATGAGTCGGAGATCTCAACTGGTATTCTAACAAGGGTTGGTGCTATAGAAGATTTCAATAACTTTATGATGATAACAGGGTTGATTGATGCAGGATTTGTAGGTGATAAGTTCACCTGGACAAATAATAGAATATGGAAGAGGTTGGACAGAATTTTGATCACCAATTCTTGGCAAAGTAATGAGATTTCAGTCAGGGTTGAACATTTGAGTAGAGCAGCCTCAGATCATTGCCCTATGCTTGTTTCTTTTCCAGTTGTTGAACAGGTGTACCTTCATTTAGGTTCCAAAAAATGTGGTTAAGACATTATGGCTTCTCACAAACTGTTAGATTAAATTGGAACTTGCCGACCTCTAGTTGTGGAATGCATAAGTTGCAAATTAAACTAAAGAGGCTGAAAAATCATCTGAAATGGTGGAACAAGGAGGTCTTTGGGAATATACATGACAATGTGCAAAAAGCAGAAGAACAATTTAAGGAAGCAGAAAATTTTTTTGACAGTGTGCCTTCGGAAATAAACAGAATCAATAAAAATAAGTTCCAAGCTCATCTTTTTAAAACATTACAAATGGAGGAGGATTTCTGGAAGCAAAGGGCGGCAGTAAAATGGATGGGGGAAGGTGACAAGAATACCCATTTTTTTCATAATATGGTGCAGTAAAAAAGGACAGCCAATAGAATATTTCAAATATGGGATGATGGAAAGTGTTTGGAGAATCCAGAACAGATTAAAGCATCGGGTGTTAAATTTTTTGAGCAATTATTGACAGGTGAATATTTTTATGGCAACATGGCAGATCTTGATTGCATACCAGAATTGATTAACTCAGCAGAAAATATGACTTTAACAACCCTACCTACTAAGGAAGAAGTAAAACAGGTTGTGTGGGAAATGAATCAAGAAAGTGTGCCTGGTCCAGATGATTTTTCAGCAACATTTTATATATCATGTTGGGACCTCATTCAAGAAGATGTTTTTCAGGCAGTGTTAGATTTTTTTAAGGGAGGAAAATTACCAAAAGGTATGGTTGCAACGACTATCATTTTAATTCCGAAGATAGAGAATGCACAAACTTGGCAAGAATTCAGACCGATCAGTTTGTGCAATGTTTCTTACAAAATTATATCTAAATTGTTGGCAAATAGGTTGCGGCAAGTTTTGAATAAGATAATATCCCCAACACAAAGTGGTTTTGTAGAGAGCAGATTGATATCAGACAATATATTATTAGCACAAGAATTGACATACAAATTGAATCATCATGTTAGAGGGGGAAATGTTATAATGAAATTGGATATGGCTAAAGCTTTTGATAGAGTTCAGTGGAGCCTTTTATTCAGAATTATGGTAGCCTTTGGTTTCTCAAAAAAAATTATAGACATGATTGAAAGATGTATTTCGGTAGTTTGGTTTTCTATTCGCATCAATGGTCAGATGACAGGTTTCTTTCAATCAAAGAGAGGGCTTCAGCAAGGTGATCCTATTTCCCCTTTTTTGTTCATTATTGCTTCTGAATTTTTATCCAGGGGATTAGAGAAGCTTTATTATAATAATCCTAAGTTGGGTTTTTTTACTGGTTGCAATGTGAAGATCTCACACCTTGCATATGCGGATGATGTGATAATATTTCTAAATGGATCTATTGACTGTATAAAATTGCTAAAGAACTTCTTGAATACGTATGAAGAACATTCGGGGCAAGTTGTAAATGCAATGAAGAGTTTGATTTATTTATCTAGTAAGATATCAGATAATCATAAGGGTCTAATTCTAGCTGAGACAGGTTTTCTGGAAGGTACATGACCTATGAAATATTTGGGAATTCCTCTTTATACTGGGCACCGGAAATCAGTTTATTTTCAACCCTTGCTGGAAAAGATAAGGAAAAAGCTTATGGGATGGAATCTGACACGGTTGACATATGGAGGTCGCTTATTATTAATTCAGAGTGTGCTAGCTTCTATGCCTCTATATTTGCTGCAAGTGATCCTTCCCCCATTGTCTATTCTTCACAGTTTGGAGATGATTTTTGCTAAGTTCTTTAGGGGTTCCACGGAGAACAATAAAAAAAATCCATTGGGTGGCATGGGCAGATATCAGTAAGCATAAAATAGAAGGAGGATTAGGATTAAGGAAGCTTGCAGATATTAGTCTTGCAATGGCAATTAAGCTATGGTTTAGATTCAGAGAGCAAAATACCCTTTGGACAACATATCTCTCTAATTTTTACTGGAATAATGATTGGAAGAGTGAAAATGGGAGAGTGAAAACCATAGTGAATGACGTGGCACCTTGTATGCACGATCTCCGACGGGTTCACCGTGCCCCCCAGGGTATAGTTAGATTCGGGGCGGCGGCCGAAGGCCGCCGATGGTGTCCAAGCGATAATCGGCCGTGCGCATGTAATGTGCCACGTCATGCCACATCATGCCACATTATTCACTATGGTTTTCACTCTCCCATTTTCACTCTCTCTATCATTGCTCTTTTTACTGTGGTTCGTCACATCCAGTTATTGTTGATTTAAAGAAAAATGCATCTCCTTGTTGGCGCAAGCTTATCAAAGTACGTAATTTGGCTGAACAGAATATTGGTTGGATTCTGGGAAATGGAAAGATTAATTTCTGGTTTGATACTTGGTTAGATGAAGAACCTCTTTTTAAGTCTAGTGCACCGATTGTTAATAAGGGATTAAGGGTTGAGGAACTTATAGATGGCATACATTGGAGAATGGAAGAAATTGATAGATTACTTCTGGCTAATACTGCTGAAATGGTAGATGTTACTCCTTGTCAATTAGTAGCTGATCAAATTATTTGGAAACCTTCTCTAGATGGTGGTTTTTCCTTAAAATTGGCTCGGAATAGTATTCGGCAAGTACAAAAAAGGGACCCCATAAATTATGCAATATGGAACGGGTTACTCAAACCGTGTATTTCTATTTTTGCGTGGAGATTTATGAAGAGGAAACTTCCTATAGACACTATTTTACAACATCGAGGTATTACTTTAGTCTCTAAATGTCAATGTTGTAGCTCATTAGAGACTTGGAATCATCTATTTTTTGAAGGTCCAATTGCTAAAGAAGTATGATCTTATTTTGCTAATTTGTTCGGTGTTAATCGGTTTTCATTTTTGGAAGAATGGAGGATTGGGTCTGAATGGTTGCAAGGAAGTCATATTAGAGAGGTGATGTCATTTCTTATTGTATGGTTCTTATGGTCAACTAGGAATGAGGCCAAGCATGAAGAAGTTAAGCAAGAGGTCCTGAACATCAAAAGAAAGATAATTCAATATTGTTGGTTGGGGAAGGCTGCAGGCACTATCAAAAATAAACATTGGAAAGGTTTTACCTCGGTTGCTAAAGTTTGGGGGCTGGACATTAAGACAAAAGCTAGAACTCTTATTATAATGGTACGCTGGTTTCGGCCAAAATTTGGAGGTTATAAACTAAACACGGATGGATGTTCGAAGGGGAATCCGGGAGAGGCTTCGTTTAGGGTCATAATCCGAGATCATGATGGGCAGTTCATAATGGCAAAATATGGTACTTTGGGATTTTCTTCTAATATTAAAGCTGAGCTACATGCAATTTTAATTGGGTTAGAACTATGTATAGCTAATAATCTTCTTTCGATTTGGTTGGAATCAGATTCCTTGGTGGCCTTGAGGTTAATTCAATCTTCTTCAGTATGTTGGGAATATAGAAAGATTGTCCTGAAAATCAGATTGTTGGTGAAGAAATATCTTATGGTTTATTCACATGTATATAGAGAAGCAAATGCGGCTGCGGATTATTTGGCTAATCTAGCTTTTAAGTTAAAAGAGGAGAAAGTGCTATTCAAACAAGATATTGACAAAACTTTAAACGGCATTTGTAAGATGGATAGGATAGGTTTTCCTTATGTTAAGATGGTCCGAAAATTACTGTAACAAGTAAAAACATCAAAATGGAGGACTCTTTTTATTCACTTCCATTTCCCTTGGTTAAATTGGTTAATATTCTGTTTAATATTCTGGCTTGATTTACCTTTGGCAGGATCAGATTTATTAAACTGATCAGATTATGGGGTGATGATAAATTGATTCAAATTGGTATTCAAAGTTTAAACTAAGACCACTGTATTTTATGAATATTCAATAGCTGGCTGAATTGTTATATAATTGACAGGATATAGTCATTTCTGAATATAATATTTCTTACTCTTTATAATGCTGGCTGAATGATTTCTGATAATGTTCTTGATTTCGAATTTGTTAAGGATAGTGCTCTTGTTTGCCATGGGAAATTCTTCTTGAAATTCTGTGCTTACAGGATTGTCTACAGATACTATATCTGGCTGAAGGAGTTTCATTCTGAATTTGAGATATAATGTAGAAAACATTGAAGGTATCGGATTCCTAGAACTTGCACTGAGTATCGATATGCTTACAGGGCTGCAAGGATCTTTGATAGGCATTATGATTAGCTGTAAGCTGCATATGCTGAAAATGTAGAGCATCCAAACTTAGATCATTAATCTGATTGGCTTTGCTTAGCTGAAGGTTGATTTTTCGGAAATTACTCCCTGACTGAATATGAGTAAAGTATCTTGGCTAACTTTTGAAGTATGAAGGCTCATTAATCAAAAGGAAATGAAATCTTATGCTCGGCTGAAGGCTGATCATTTCTGAAACAAAAATGCAGAGCAAGTCTGAAGGCAGGCTGATTAGTCTAAAATCGATGATTGAATTTTGAAATCTAGTTGCTTTTTCTGATTGTCTCTATCTTAAATCTATAAATAGTATCTGATTAGATTTATGCTAGACTAAGGTTGCTCGTTGTCTAATGGCTTTATTTTGGAAAACTGAAATTACTTGATTGAATCTGATTTTTATAAGGATTGGTGATTTCTGATTGTAATGGTTGCGGTCAGTTCTGATAACTGGCTGCTCTTCTGAATGACCGGAGGATATTATTGCTGAAACCTATTTTGATGTGTGCAGCATTTTTTCACAAACAGGAAACTGATAGTTGAAATTTGGTGGATGACTGATATTCTTGTTTTTGAATTCTGAAATGCAATACTGTGATGGTCTCTGATACGTAACAATGGGATGGTTTCTGAAATGCCATTTCTGATACGCAAGATGGTATCAAAATTAAGGGTTGGTTTCTAATGTATGAAAGGCTTTCAGATGGCTTTCGGATGGTTTTTTATATATGTTTCAGGATATGTAAGGTTGGTAATACTGCAAATGATCAGAACTTTATAGGTTATCTTCAAAAGATTAGCTCAAGACAGAAGGATGGAATTGGAAGGTAGAAGGATGCTTATACTTATCGAATTTATGGAATTCTATCAGTGTATCTGTATGCTAACAGGGGTTGGGCTGTCGATAGGCATTAGAGGCTGATATTGCTGAAATCTGATATAATGATGTCGACAGGCTGCTCTGTACCAAACTGAAGCTTGAAGTTAAAGGTTGTGACATGGATTTTCAAAAATGCAATATGGCTCAATGAATCTGGAAGATCCCCTTTGGCACAAATGTTTCTGGAAGTTCCCCTTTGATATAAAGTTTATGGTTTAAAAGGGTTGGTTTCTGAAGCAGACCGGATTTGCTTTGTATGCTTATAAGGATGTAGATGCTTGGCTATAGGCCAACTATGGTGAAAGCTGTTTCAATGAAGAGCAAAAAACAGTTTCAGTCAAAAATTGGAAAGGCTGTTAGTAGCTGATTGATTTTTACGCTTGGCTGAAGATTCATAAGCATGCTTATATCTATCATTGAAGTTTCCTTTGGCACAAAGTATCATGTTTCAAAAAGGTGGATATTTTTGCAAGCACTCAGGATTTTATGAAGTTTTCATCAAAAAAGGTTATGAAAATTCCAAGAGGTTTATGGCTTTCTATTCCTAGCCAATACTTCTTTTGAATTCCTTAAGTGTAAAACCAGCTTGTCCTTTCTTTATAATTCCATATTAGAAGGTTAGGTTTGACCCCCCTTCTAATATGGTCTTTCTTTTCTTCTTGAAATAAAATTCTTCTTCTTAAAAAAAAATAGAATCGCAATTTCATACTTATGGTCTCATCCATCTATGATAAAACAATGGGATAGATTTTGTAAAGCTAATTGAATGAGACCTAAAAAATTTTCACGTGATGTTTCAACACGTTGGAATTCAACATATCAATTATTACAAAATTCTTTTCAATATAATGATTTATTATGTTTATTTTTTACACAAAATAGTAATACTAATATATATTTATTTTCACAACAATGGAATATTTGTAGTAATATTTATGAAATTTTAAAAGTTTTTAACGATGCAACTGAATAACTTTCTGGTGTTTATTATCCTACTGCTCATTTAATTTTAGTGATTTTTTTTAGTATAGTATTAATATTAAATGAACATGTAAATGATGAAGCTTTAACTTTATGTATAATAGCTATGAAAACTAAATGGGAAAAATATTTTTATTTAATTCTTGAAATTTATTTAATTGCATTTGCTTTAGATCCTAGATTTAAATTAGAAGTTTTACCAGAAATGTTAACTTTATGTTATGATGCTTTAATTCCTATTAAAGATTCTTCCTCTCCGGATCCAGGTAATATAGTATATAATACTAAAAATTATTTATATGATCTTTATAATCAATATTATGTTAAATATGGAACAAACTAATATTTCTGAAACACAACAACCTACTACTACTAATTTAAAACTTACAAAAGCACAACTTTTATTAAAAGAACGGATGAAACATCCACGAGGATCTTCAAGTTCCACACAGGAAATTGAGAATTATTTTACGACTTCTTTTGATTTTAATGAAGCAGACAGTGAAAACTGCGATATCTTGAAGTGGTGGTCACAGAAGGCTCAAAGCTTTCCCGTTCTCTTCGTGATCGCAAAAGAAATTTTAACTTCTCCAGTGTCAACTGTTATTGTGGAGCAGACGTTCAGTGCTGACGGCAACATATTAAATGAAGGACGATCAACTATGTCTCCCGACTCATTGGAAGCTCAAGCATTACTTAATGATTGGACCAGAGCCGAGAAGCGAATCCAAGGAATGCAACTTTCAAAAGACGAAGTCAAAGAATTTGATACCGAAGGAACAAATATAACAGGAACGGAAGGAAATGGAAGTGAGT